>RJWJ010011424.1:0-44404 GCA_004363605.1 Indri indri
TCCCCACAAAGCTTTGCCTCTGTCTTTGATGAGACCTTTGATCCAAGTTCACGGCCTTGGGTCAGTGTGAATGGACATCTCTTTAGGCTTTTTCCTCTCTGTCTCTGTTCCCTTTGCCTGGGTGTGACTCTCCTTGGGCCACCATGTCCTTCCATGTCATTTTAAGGAGTCCAAGGATTCTGGATTCAAACCTGCCTCCCAGGCTGTTATGTGGGTCTATTTGTCAAGTTAGGAGGACAGAACATATTTGCTAGGATGCTTTTTAAACTTGATCTGTGAGTTATAAATAGCAATGCACATAGCATGAGGGCTTCCTATGTTCTCTTGCCCCAGGGTACTCACGGTTAGGGCAGACGAGAGTATGGAGCGAGTCTGCCCCAGTTCTCCCAGCCCAGATGCACAGAGGCCGTGGACAGAGGTGTTCAGCTCTGCACTTGGCCTCACATCCCACCAGCTCAGCCCTTCTCAGCCTGGGAGTGTCTCACTCTTAACCCAATCTGAGCACAAGGCAGAAAGACATCTTTGTGCTCCCTGGATTTGAGGGTCTGAGACAGAAGATGTACACAGGAGAAAACACACACACCAGCAGGCGCTGAGGGTGCCATAACTTGCCTCTCAGGAGGCCCTGAGCACCCTCCCGCCGGACTCCCTCAAGGCAGCACCAACAAGCACCTCTAATCACCTTCCACTCCCTCGGCTGTTCACGTTCACATCTGTTGTTAGACTGATGTAAATAAGAACCTTTTATAAATAAACAAGCAGACCTCCTGTCTGTGTGTCTGAAACCACATCAAGCAAAAATGACTGGTCTGATTTCCAGAAAATCAGAGTAGGTATTACACTCAAAATACACATGCAGATTTTTAGTAAAGTTATTTTTTTCTGTGCAAATGCAAGGAGACTGTTCCAGGGTGAGGGGCAGAAGGAAGGGGTCTTCATTGTCTTGAATATCCCTTTCCAGGTTTGGTAGTGTCTGTGTGTGTGTGTGTGTGTGTGTGTGCACACTCATGTATGTGTGCCTCTGAAGACGTGTAAATGAGAGGACATCTACAGGGTGTGTATGTGAGCACATATGTCTGAGAGTGTGTTTGTGTGTCTGTGAGTGTGTCCATATAACTATGAGTGTGTGTTTGTGCATGTGTTTGTGTGTGGGTAAATTCAAAGAAACCAGAGTCATTGTAAACAAAAGGACAAGACAAGACACATATTTCACAGCAAAACAAGTCACCTAAAATACACAGTTTTGACACTTGTTTTCCCTCAGTCTTCCAGTAAGTATGAGGTTGTATCAGAAACATCGCAATTAATCAACCGCATTTCCTGGAAAGGCCTGAGACATTGTGTAATCCTGTGTCCCCACTCACTCTCTCGCAAGTGTAAGACAAGTTCAGCTAGGACAGGGTTAGCTGTAGGACATCAGAGATGCTCAGAAATGCATAATTTCTCCATGAATTTAATTATATAGATGTATATTTCTAAAGAGACATAGGTATATATAGATCATCTGTGTCTATGTATACATACTTTTTGCAACTATCAATTTAGTTGTGGCCACTATAGCTTATCCCTTTATCAACTAAAAACTAAAACCACCATGTGACATGCACGGTCAGACCTCCAGGACCTGGGAAGCTTGGGCATGACATGGGGCCCCGGTGAAACATATCCAAAGGCACCTCAGAAGTGGCAACTCCAGATTCTCAGTCATCACATCAGAACCCATCATCAGGAGTCAGCAAACTTCTGCAAAGGGCCAGAGAGTAAAGACTAGACTTTGGGCCACGCGGTCTGTGTTGCAACTACTCAACTTGCCACTCCAGTGTGAAAGCAGCACTGTAGACAATATGTAAATTCCATTAAAACTTGATTTACAAAAATTGGTGCCTGCTTGGATCTGGCCAGCGAGCTGTTGTTTGTGGTCCAACACATTAGATCACAGACGTTCTTCCTTCCTGAATAGATCGGTTCCCTGTAGAGAACTCAAGACAGATGAACTTCTAGACTCTGCTTGACTCCCTTCCTGGCATAAGAAGCTCAGATCCGATCATGTTATTGTCAACTCCCCACATTGATTTTTAGCATGTTATTTTTTATATAGATTTGTCATGAAAATATTAAGTATGATAACGATCTTAGCAACAATAACAGTAAGAGCCATGATCCGTTATTCACCGGACTGGTAACTATCACATCAATTTTACAGACGAGCAAACCAAGGCTCAGAGAGGCAAAGCCCCTGGCCGACGCCCTGCAGCTGGCAGTGGCAGAGGTGGGACCCACTCCAGTCCCTCTGATGTCAGCCTGGTGGTCTTAGCGATGCTGCTGATAACAAGAGTTAATGTGCGAGGGGCACTAGCCACAAAGGGAGCATGTGTGTGCGTGTCCCCTCTGTTCTAGAAAGTAAGTAGTATTAGCATTGTCTTCTTCGCATAGGGAAAATTAAAGTTCAGAAGGGTAATTTGCCAACATAAACAAAGAAGCCTGGATTTAGCCCAAATTTTTATACCTGAGTCCACCTGCTGAACCCAATGCTATAAAGGCACAGCCTCTGTGGAAGAGAAGACAGGATTCCAGCCCCCTCCTTCCCTGAAGTCTCATCCTGGGAGCCTCTCATGCCTTCTCAGAGTGGGCAATGTCACCTCCAAGGGGGCAAAAACCAGTTTAGAGGGGTCGGAGGGAGGTTATTGTTAGATATCACAATGATCTGTGGCCCTCCATAGTGCAACCCTACCCGACAGCATACACAGGTGCATAGAGTGTATGTGTGACTTCGCAATTCCAGATAAGGGGCGCACTTAAAAAAAAAAAGTTTACACAGGCTCCTTTGGGCAGAGATAATAATAAAGTTCAGAAACACTGCCATTAAGTAAAAGGTACTTAGTCACTTTTCTGGTGTTACATATACATGACACACACACGTTCATATATACGTGAATAAATTGTGTGTGTGTGTGTGTAAATGAATATAATAAGAGCGTGGCTCAGGGCCATCATCATACCAAGTGCCTTCCTGGCACTAGCTCGCTAGATCCTCGTAGGCTCTGCAAGATGTGTTTAGTGACTCACAGCCACTTTGACAGTGCAAACCTCCTCTAGGAACCCACCTGCAGAGCAACCTCTCAGGTTCATAAATAGCTCAGTACGAGAAAGTCCCATGTTGCATTGCCATAATAAACCACAGCCTGGAAGCAAAACAAAGGCTCATCAAGTTGGGAATGACGGGAGAGATGATGGCCCATGGTCCCCACAGCCAAATGAGACAGACGTGTCTGTTACAGAGAATGAGCTAGAGCTGCGTGCCTCGGTCTGAAATGAGCCGACAGCACCAGCATTCGTGCTGCACAAACTCCTTTTGGTTATAATGCTTGGGTCGTATAGTTTTAGGCAGAGACAGGAGCCAGACAGGGACAGTAACCAAATGGCTTCAGGGGTCATCTCCAGGCTTGGGTCTGACTGAGCAGAGTTGAGAGACTATTTTTCTTCCTTGAGGTATACAAATTAAAAATAAATGATGGGTGGGTTTTAGTTTTCCATCATTTTCAGTAATTTTCACCTAAAATTTCACAGCACAAAATTGGAATTAAGTAATTCAATTACTATTTCTATTGGGTGAATAATAAGTTTGCTCAAGAGGAACTCCCAGTGACCTTGAAGGGAAGGGGGCCTGGGCTGAATTGCTTCTTGCAGCTGACGTGGTCCCAAGTGCCAAGCCACAGGCATTGACGTGGCAGCTCCAAACCCACAGCTGCTGCTGCTGCCGGTTCCTCCCTGGCCTTTGGGTCCACCCAGAGGGAACAGCTGGGCAGGTCACTGTGTGGTCACATATATGTTCCCAGATGTGTGTGTCTGTGCATGGGTGTATGTCTGTGTGGCGTGTGTGTGTGGTGCCTGTGTGTATGTAGGGGTGTACGTGTGTGTGTGATGTGCATGTATGTGGTGTGTGAGAAATGTGTGGTGTGTGTGTGTGTGATTGTGTATGGGGGGCAGTATGTGGGGGCATATGTTGGGTACGTGTGTATGTGGAGGGTGTACATGTGTGTGATGTGTGGGGAATGTGTGCGTGGTATGCAGTGT
The DNA here is from genome assembly GCA_004363605.1 of Indri indri. NCBI lineage: Eukaryota > Metazoa > Chordata > Mammalia > Primates > Indriidae > Indri > Indri indri. The sequence goes on from RJWJ010011424.1 coordinate 4,075, forward strand.
GTATGTATGTGGGGAGTGTGGTATATATGGTGCTGTGTGCCTGTGCCTGTACGTAGGGTGTGTGTGCGTGGTGTGTGTGGCATGCATGGTGTGTGTGGTGTGCATGGTGTGTGTGCACGACGGGGTATGTGCATCCTGAGTTTACCGTGGAGCCTCTAGCCAGAAAGAGAGACATGGAGACTTCGGCAGGAGTGTGGTCAGGAAGGCATGTTCCCTGGGGACGATGCCACCAGCAGGACTGCGCCCTCTTCAACGACTCTGCAAGACTCTCTTCAGAGGGAGAGGGTGCCTAAGAATTTCCCAGGCCAGACGTGCCACCCAGAGCTGCCAGCAGCCGCCTGCAAGCCCTCCCCTGGGGCCTTGTGGGCTGTCTTCAAAGGCGAAGATGATTGTAGGGGACCTGAGGTGGACTCTGCCTCTGGCTGGCCAGGGACCTCCCGCCTGGCTGTGCAAACCGGGAAGAGGAAAGCCAAGAGCTGAGCCTCATGTCCTGCCTCCTACAACTGGGGACAGCTCACCCCTGCTGAGCACCGGAGCTGCTGGCCTCCCTCCCCTCCCCCACCCCGGCCTCAGGCCCTTTGCCTTCTCTGTTCCCAAGGCCTGGAACTCTGGCCCATAAATAGAAGCTTGCAGGGTTGTTCCCGGACATTCCAAGCTCGAGGATCTTTCTCTCCTCAGAGAGGTCTTCCACTCATCTCCTGCCTGAGCTCCTGGTCCCACGGCCTGGCTGATCTCCAAACACTCACCACAGTAGGAAATTAGCTCGCCCATTGCTCCACTTGGTTGATTGGCTACCTCCTTTCCTTTCTGGAAAGTGTCACCTTAAAAAAGTAGGATCATGTATGTCCCATAACCCTCGTGCCTCAGAACAATGCCTAGGACATACTAGGGCTGAATAAATACACATTGGAAAAATAATCCAGTGGGAGATAAAAAGAGTGTGCAAAAACATCCTCTGTTGTGAGATGTTATCTATGAATGTTTATTTGGTCCATTTCCAATTACATAAGTAAGTTGTGTGATTTACTTTTTTCTTTTCATTACCAAAAAAAAAAAAGTATAAAACAGATTTTTAAGTGACCTAAAAATTGGTCTATTTGAAAAGTGTAGCATCCAGTAGTCAAAACTCTCATTGGAACAGGAATGTAGCTAACTATGAACACATCAACGAGAGAGACAGAAATAGAGAGAGAGACAGAGAGACAGACAGAGAGAGAGAGAGAGGGAAAGGCCATGTGCCAGAAGAGATAAAAACATTATGAGGCCTGTATGAGGCTCCTTCTCTGCCCTAATCCAGATCAACATCCCAGCCCAAACATCCAAGAGCTAAAAGACAGGACCCAGCAAAGAGCTCCCTTCCTGTGGAGACAGGGGAGAGGGGACCACCATAGAGTGTCCCCAGAATAGAAGTAGGTGGAGGCCTTCTCAGCTGCGGCCGGCTGGCATTCCACAGACTGAATGACAGCGGCCCGATAAGCTAAATAAAGATTGTTCTGTGGCCAGCTCAGAGCCAGGGGTGGAGAAAGCTCTTAATTACAGCTGATGCCATGGGGTGGGGCCCTGTCCGCAGCCTCCGCCCCACGCTGCAGGAAGCCAAGGTTGAGAGTGAGTCCCCCAAGGACCTCTGTGAGGCTGCAGAGATGCAAGAGCTGACACCCTGGCATAGAGGCACCTCCCCAGACGTGCCCAAGGCCAAGGGGACACTGAGACACCAGTGCCAAGACAGACCTTCGGGGAGGCCACTGCAGGGGTCATGGAGAGCATGACACCCGAAGTGCATCTCTGAGAACATCACCATGTGTCGTTGTTTCTGTCTTTGTTACTCCACTCGCACGTCTGCAGATATCTTTTCTCATTTATAAAGTGAGGATAATGATTTCTTCAAATTAACTTCAATTATTTATTCAACAAACGCCCTTGGTCACCATGTATGAGCCAGGCCTGTGCCAGGCACTGGGTAGGGCTCAGTAGTCAGACACCCAGCAGGGATGCAGAGCCATACGTGGGTCATGAATGTCCTGTGTACACTGTAACCCTCCGTGCTGGGGCACAGGCCAGGTGCCCAGGACAGAACAGTGGGAGAAAGGACTCACACTCTAGGCAGCAGATTCCGACTGAGTGAACAGTCCCATGCCTTGTCCTCTGAGATCCTGGATGGGGAATTTAGCCCCTTCGTACCACAATGCCATTAGCCACAAAATAGGAAGAACCAGAAAATGCACTTAGAGGGGCTAAGTGGTGAGACTTCAACAAAATTATGGATTTGTAGATGCTTCCTAAATATAATAACTTCCCAGTAAGAACTCGGGACCTGGGGTCAAAAGCAACAGGAGAAACTCCCTCCACTCCTTGCCAGCTGGGCCATCTCCAGGGAACAGCTCAAATTCTCTAATCCTCTAACTGTGGTCACCTCAGTGACGAACCGGAAGCATCACTGTGCAAGCTCCAACACAGGGGTGCTGCACATATTAACCCTGGCACGTGGAAGCACAGAGCAAGGCGTACATGTGCAAGATGAAGATAAACCACTAGCACTAAGCTATCCTATCTGTAGTCCTGACTTAGGTGGCAGAATGTGCAGCTGCTGTTCTAACAAAGCTCTTGGCAGACTGCGGCATGGAGGCTGAGGTTCTGAGACACAGAGGATGGGTGAGACCCACAGATGGCCCAGGAGCATCTGGACAAAGGAGAGCCTTCTGCAATAGCCACACCAAGAGAAATTCAGTCCAACCCCAGACCTCTTCCTGTTTCATGCTACACCTTTCCCTGCTCACCTGCTCACTCTCAGCTGGGCTTCCAGACCAGATCAGCTTCTGCTCACAGACCTCAGCCCCAGACGCTGCCCCTCACTCCCTGTGCCTTGGCTCTGGATCCAGCTTCCCCTCTGAAGGTAGCTGCTGGGAGCCTGCTGCCTTCAGAGCTGTCCTTCTTCCCTCCTGGGGCCGAGCTAGATGGAAAGTGCATGGGTTTTGGAAGCAACCAGAGCTCAGTTTATCATGGCCAGCTCAGCATCATAGGAGAAGGAGAGGAAGAATAAGAAGAGGGAGGAAGTGGAGGGTGAGGAGATGGCAATGGCCGTTATTATCGATTAAGCACACACTGTATTAGGTACACTACGTATATTAATTGTCATTCTACTACATGTGTCCAGGGATAGAAATGATGTTTATTTATATGTGAGAAAGCTGAGATTCACAGAAATCAGGTAATGTGCTAAAAATCATACATATAATAATAAGTCTAAGGGCCAAGAATTGGAGATTCAACATCCATTGTTCTTAGACCACCAACCCTCACCCCTGCCGCCCCCAACCCCACCCCGCCCGGCTGCCAGACACACCTGCAGCTATCATTTCACCTCTAGGGAAGCAACAGCCAAAAGAAAATGAGAGCCACATAGGTAATGCTAAGTTTTCATTTAAAAAAAAAAAAAAAAAGAACACAGTGGAAACTGATTTTACTAATATATTGTATTTAACCCTAATTTTCCAAAAAATGATCATTTCAATGAGTGATAAATATAAAACTACTCATGACATATTTTACTTTCTTTTTCCAGATTTTCTATAAAATTTCCTATTGCACTTTCTATAAAATCCAGTGTGTGTATTACGCTTCTCACTTTGGACAAGCCCTGTTTCAAGTGCTCAATAGCCACACTTGTTGGACAGCGTAGGCCAGAGCATCTGCGTCCCGTGTGTAAAACGTCAGTGTTCACACCACCTCACAGGGCTGGATGAGGATGGAGGCAGATGATGTAATGCCAAGTGCTGTCCATGTGGTGCCCAGCAAACAGCAGACTCCCTCAATCCTACTCATCTCGACTAGAGTCAGGTCAGGGTCCTTCTCCTCCCCATCTGTCTCACCATAGGAGGTAGGGGATTTTTTTTTTTTTTAATTGAGAGATGGAGTCTGGCTATGTTGCCCAGGCTGCTCTAGAACTCCTGGCCTCAAGTGGTGTTCCTGCCTCAGCCTCCCAACCAAGTAGCTGGGACTATAGGTGTGCACTGTCATATCCCACTAGAGGTGATATTTTTGGCACGATTCAGCCTATATCAGCCAATCTGTCTTTTCTAGACCTGCAGCAACCTTCAAAATCCGATCGTTTGTCTCTGCTCATCAGAATATGGACACATTAAGTATTTCAGTTATTGTCGGCTATGAGTTCAGGTTTGCTGAATGTTCTTACTGTTTGCAGCTTTGGGGTGAAATAGATCACTGCCAACTATTTCTAATGTGCACCTCACAACAGAAGCACAGGATTGTCAGGCACTGCTCTTGATTTCCTTTAAACAATATGTAGGAGCTCATCCTACATACTAGGCTCTGTTCTAGGCACTGAGGTGCCACAGGGAATAGACTTGTGCAGCTATATCCTTGTGTGTAAAGACAGGTGTAAAGCACATAAACATATATAGAGAGAGATAGATAGATAAAATTACACACTCAGTTGTGTAATTGTCTGCCACATTCCTGCTGCACTAAGTAGACAAGAGTTTTTTAAGGACAAAGAGAATACCAGATCCATCGCTGCATCCTGGCCACCTGGCCTGTGCCCCAGCACAGAAAATCACTCAGTGTGTGTTTGTCAAATGAATGTATGAATGGATTGATCAAATTGAATGAATGTTTGATACAACGCATGGTTGTTGAAAGACTAAGTGGACTAGATTGAATCTAATGGCTGCTATAATATTAGTATATAGTTGTTGAATGAATGACAGAATAAATGGGTTGGACCAAACCGAATGATTACTACATCAAAAAATCTGATAGCGTTAGTCTGTGATTTTCCAGATCGCCAATCTGAAGCCCCTACTCAGAGCAGCTCCTACTCAGGCGAAGCCCCCACAGGAATCTTCTGGGTGCCAAGAGATTTCTGGTGTTTGATTTAATCCTGCTAGCTGCTTTCCAATGTTACTGTTAGCTCTTTTGTTTTGCTTTGTTTCTAATTGAAGCCCTTGTGAGGGGATTTCGTTGCGTTTGTCACCAGAATAGACCAGGCCCTCTTCCCCTCACAGCTGTATTTACAAAACGGATTCCCGTCAGATGACTGAGCGCTAACTCTTACTTCTATTTTAGGCATTTGAAGAAGCCTGGCTGTAGAGAATCCATTTTGCTCTTGATGTTATCACGATGGATGTGTGCTGATCTGGGCTGGCCTGTATCGTTTTCCCTTTCTCTTGGTAATAGCCCCCCACTTCCTCTCCACGTACCAAACCCCTTTTCTTGAGGGAGCTGAGCTGGTAACTAACTCCACTCCCCAACGGTTAGACAAGGTTGAGGTTCAACTATTCAACTATTTCCACTCCTAGGCTAGTGATTGGTCTAGGAGCAGTCACATGACCTGCCCTAGCCCAATCAGAGCAAAGGCCTGGCCTGCTGGGGGGCAGTCTCTTCCCTGCGCAGTGTGCACGCCCACATGGCTCTGAGAGTCACTGAGATTGTCTTGCATTAGCATCCCCAGGTTCCCCCCGCAAGGCCACTCTCTCCTCTGCCCTGCTCCCAGCCCCAGGAGGCTGGCTGCTGTGACCACGTCACGAGGCCCCTTTGTTGGCTGGTGTCAGATGGGGTCAGGCTAACGGGAGGCAAGGCCAGGCAGGAGGGGAGGGGGCAGGGGCTTCCTCCTTGCTCCCTCCCTGCCTGTGTGCTGTGGTCTGCAGGAGTGTGTGCCTCCATGACTGAGGGTCCTGCAGGGCCGCCCCATCTCAGCCCTGGTGGATTCCAGTAACACACTCCATGCTTCTCTCGGCTGGTTCCTCCCAGCGCTAGCTCCTGCATGCCTCAGTGTCCCTCACTGATCTCACTCTTGTCTAAACAGAGTCTTCATCAACGTCTCGTCACTGAAACCTGTGTACTGCTGGCACCCTGGCATGTGAGTTCGTCAGAACAGAGTTAACACCGAGACAGGGAAGCTAGAAACAGAGAGAGTGTGATGGGTCCTGCTTTTACCATCCAAAGCCACCTGACCTCTGGTCTTTACAATTGCAAGGGGAAAATAAGTTTGCTTTATTTCTCAAGCCATTTAGAGTAGAGTTTTCCACTGCCTGTGCTTTAAAGCCTCATCCCTGACTCAGAACCAAGGTTGGTGATGGTGAATCCTGGGTTCTGTAGGCACAGTGGGAGGAGGCTGGTGCGTGGAGGCTGAAGGCCTGGAGCCTGTTCCCTGCCCTGCCATCTATTAACTGGACAGCACATCCTAGGGACTTGGCCCCTCTGGGGCTATCTCTGCCATTCTCAGAGCTGTCCCCTGGGCATGGAGAAGCTTCAACGTCTAGATTCAGACTGGTTCTGTTGAGATCCATAACCAGTCTGAACCAAGGCTGGCAGGAGGGCATAGAACCAGTAGGCAGAGCCTGGAAGCAGGCTTGCTTCCCCGGGCCCTGCATCAAGGTGTGCTGGGATGATGGCAGGGAATTCTCTGTCCCTGGGCTTCAACACTGGATTTCTGCCTCTTGGCTGAGGCTGTGACCCTGTGCCTGGATTCTTGACAGCCCATGTCTGTGCTCAGGGTGCACCTAGATCAATTCCTTAGCCCTAGCCCTTCCCGAGCGGCCCTCTCTCAGTTCTCATTTCCAGCCTGAACCACCCGCTCTCTGGCAGACTGCTGGGCCCACCTCACTTTCTGGGCGTCAATTTCTTCCTTTGTAAAATGGGCCTAGTCAGCAGTTATCCCTCCTGACACAACATTCTCTGAATCTCCCCAGCAGTCTTGTAAAGGGCCTTCGTTTTTCCTGCTGTCTAGCCGTGTTCCATTCCACACAGGCATCTGAGTATGGCACGCCCCCGCAAAAAATCCTCCAATGTCCTCCCCTTGGTGCACAAGGCCTCCTGTATGGGGACCCTGACAATCTGGAAAGGCCCAACAACCCCCCTCCCCTTCGTCACCCCTGCCACATGGGCCCATTGTAGTTTGTTGACTGTGTTATGGCATTCCTCAATCCCATGCCATCTTGCCCTGCTGTTCATAGTGGTCCTCGTTAATGGCCTAAGCACCACCTCCAGGAAGCCCTCCTTCATTCTTGGCATCACCAGCCACCACAACCACATAAGGACGCAGCCCATGACACTCTGCCAGTACCTTTATTTCAGTTAACCTGCACAGTATCGCATTCCTTCTATATGTCCTGCCTTCTAGACTATGAGCACGCTGAGGGCAGGTGCTGGGTATTCTCTTTTTCTATAACCCCAGAAATCAGCACAAAGCCACACAAAAAGTAGATCCCCGATAAGTATCTGTTGAATAAATAAGTGGAGATTGAAAGAGTCGACACAGAGAAAAGAGCCCTATTATGGTACAGAGGCCTAGAGCCACCCCAGTTCCTGGAATGGCTTAGCTGTCTTCTCGCTGGGCTGCAAGCTAGGCCCATCCCCAGGATCAGGCCCCTGCCTGCCTGCTAAGTCACTTGCAGCTGCCCCTACACCACCAGCCCTCCCAACATCACACCAAGCCCCTGAGGCCTTCCCTGCCCCTGGCCAAACTGTCACCCAGCCAAGGGCTGTTCAGTCCCTCACAGTGATGAGCAAGACGAGAGGTTGAGACTCTGCTCCCAGCCCCCACCTCCATCAAAGCACAGCCCCTGATGGTCCCAGAGGGGAAAGTAACTCCATAATCCCTTTGTGACCCAAGAAGGACAAACGGCATTTCAATGCAATGGGCAAACGCAGAAGCTAGAGAAAGGATGGAGATGAGAAGCCCACTCCATGCTTCCCGTCCTGGAGAGAAGGCTGTCCTCAGAATGACCCCACTAGGAGCCTGGAGGTCAGGCTTCCAGGTCAGAGCCCTGAAGGCCATGGGCTCTCTGCCTCCCCTCCCCCATCCCCAGGCACAATCAATAGATTCCAGACAAGTAAGTTAGAGACTGCAGGTTATCTCAAAGGGCACTGGGTCACAGCACGTGGCCTCTGGGACAAACAGCCTCTGATCATCTCTAAATGACTGACTCTAGGTGCCAGGCCACAGAACCTGTAAGTTCCAATCTTTTTGCATGATCTCTCATCACAACCCCTTGGGAGACCCTACTATGTGCCAGACTTCCAAGAGGGCTTTTCATGCACTGGCGCTAACTTTAACAGCTCTGGCCAGTAAGCAGATATTCCCATCTCAAGAGATGCAGATGAGATTCTGAGACATGTAGTCGCCAGGTATCTCACAGGTGGGGTGGGGGTTTAGAAGCCAGCTCTCTGTAATCCCAAAGCCCTTTCCGCATCTGCCTCTGGAAGGGAGAAGACAGTCATGTCCCTTGATGACAAGCATGTGCCGGGAGTGGGCTGTGCTACTAGGTTCACTGTGTAGCGGAACCCAGAAAGGGCGGGCTCTTGGCCTCTGCACCTGCCACCTGCTGGGCCTCCCCCAGCGCTGCATTGCCCCCGTGCACCCGGGACCCCTGCCCTCGGATGGCACTCACTTTCACACAGGCGGCGTCTCAGCTTGCCGCGGATCTTGTCGATGGCGTTGAAGTCGGACACGTGGAAGACGTGCGCGGACTTGGGCTCGGAGGCGATCTCGTCCAGCTCCTCCTTCAGCGCCTCGCCCACGCCCACGGCAAAGAGGCGGATGCCGGCGCGGTGCGCGGCCGCCGCAGCGTCCAGCACCAGGTCCTGGCTGCGGCCGTCGGTCAGGAGGATGGCCACCTGCTTGAAGGCACGGTCCCCGGGGCGGCCGCCGGCCCGCGCCGAGAAGCTGCGGCCGGTGATGTAGCGCAGCGCGTCGCCCGTGTTGGTGTTGCCCCCGTGGTACACGATGCGCCGCGCGGCCGCCTTGACCTCCTCGCGGGACCCAAAGTGGCCCAGCTCGAAGGCCGTGGTGGGCTGGTCGCTGTAGCGCACAACCCCCACGCGGGTGCGGTCGGGGCCCACCTCGAAGGTGTCCACCAGGTTGGCCACCCACTGCCGCACCTTCTCAAAGTCATCCTTGCCCACGCTGGAAGAGGTGTCCAAGAGGAAGACCAGATCGTAGTGGACGGTTTTGCAGCCTGCAGGGGTGAGAGAAAGGGTGGGTAGGGCACATAGGCATGGAAAGGGCATTGTCCTTGGGCCCAAAGCCATGGTCACAGGGTCCTGCCCTGCCTCTCACTGCCTGGGGACCTTGGGCTACCTGAACAGTCAGAGCCTCAGTAACACCGCTATGCATCAATCTCTTCACTTTCATTTTGATTAAAAAGTCACTTTTTTTCATTATTTTTAAACATATTACAAATAATGCATGCTCATTTCAGAAAAGGCAATCAAAAAATGTTTTCAATGCTCCTATTCCCATCTACTCAGAGGTAAACATTGTTAAACCATGGGGTATACCCTTGATTATTTTCTGTTTCCATACAGTTATTGATGGAAATGGGACTATACCAGACACAGTGATACATATGCTGTTTTCCCTGTATCTGGTGATATGCTAGAGACCCATTTCCAGTTTGATATTGCAGGTGTCCATGGCTGCACAGAATGAACATGATTGACTTAGCCAGTGCCCACTTGTTGAATATTCAAACAGTTCACAGTATTTTACCATTAAAAATCATATTAAATATATCCCATTCATTTATTTTAAATATAAATTCATAGATGTTCTATATACTTTATGAATATATATGTATAATTGTATAATATAAATTTTATATGAACTATTAATATATGATGCTTTTGATTAAACCAAATCAGGCACCATGTAATTAATTTCTCATCCTCATAGCAATCCTGTGCAAGGAGCTACTCATCCATTTTACAATTAGATAATATGAAGAAAAGTGTTTTCCCAACTCTGAAATGCTATGCGAATATACAAGGAAACCATCAAGAAGCTCTAGTCTTGATACTTCCAGAATACCAACAGTAGCAGCTTCCTAGGCCCCTGGGAACACCTGGCACAAACATTTGGCTAATATAAATAAAATATAACAAAACAAAACACAAAAAGCCCCACTTGGTTAAAATATCAGATTAGAAAGGGTAAACGGGACTGGCAGTGGCCAGGGTGCATGAGAGTTTGAGGAGAATGCATTTGTCTACTCAACCAGTGGTGGTAGGATTTGTCACACTCTTTCTCGGGGGCTCTGAAGAGCCTCATCTCGGAGGGTATCTTTTTATCCACCAATTTCAAACTTAGTGATTTACCCCAAGTAATCAATCAGATAAATGGGGTAAAAAAGATATATAGGGAAGTTCACAGTAGCATGACCAAGAAAATCCTGGAGACAACCTCTACACTCACCCATGTGGAATTAAAGGAAAGATCACTATGTATTCACAGAGCACAACCTAGGCAGCCTTGAACTTGATTGCTGTTAATATATATCCATATTTACCAACATGGATACATTTTCTAATATAGTGTTGGGTAGGAAAAGCTGTTTATAAAACATTATGTATAACATGATAGAATTTCTAGAAAGGAAACCTGGGCTCTTATGTGTCTGTGTGTGTAATTGAGTATGCATGAGAGAAACCGCAAGGGAAATACTGTTTACTTCTGGCAAGCAGAGCTATGAGTGGGCTTTATTATTCTGTTTTTGGCTTTTTTCTGTGCAAGCTATAAATTAAGTTTAAAAAAAAAAGAAAAAGAAAAACACTAAAGCTGCATGTATTTACATACACATACACATACATACACACACACACACACACACACACACACACACAAATACTTCCCTATCTGGCCTGAGTCAATTCCACTCTTGAATATTCCATACCTACCTTTCCCTCTAGTTTTCAAAATCCAAGTTACACTCTGCATGTTGGGCATTGGGTGACATCCCAGCCTTAGCAGGACTGATTCCCTAACAGGATTAGAGCTTTTGGAGTGTGTTTGCCCAGATGTGTGGACTCAGAGATAATTCCTGGGGAGTTTTTCTCCTTGACACAAAAGGTCATTCTTTTGTCCTTGGGACAATAATGTCCCAGCCTGTTCAGGATAATTGCTACTGAGGGCCAGACAGGCCCCAGCCTGTGGGCTGTAATCCTAAAGCGAATTTGTTTTAAGGCTACAGAAGCTTCATTTGTTCAGGAGGCCTCACCAAGAGGCCCTTTGGAGCTCTGCGAACATTTTCTCCCAGAGACCAGGGAACAGACTGGATTCGAGTGTGACACGGAGAGAAGAGACCTGCACCAGGACCCAATAACTGCTTCCCTCTGCTGCCATTTTCCACTCTGTGTAATGAGGGCATGGAAGAGACAGCCCTAGAGCCTGTCCACTTGTGAATTTGGTAATCCTGTGCATCAACTGTGCATTTGGGGTTGGCTCGATGGACACAGAAGTCCCATATTCCTTGAGTGTAAAATGGACGTCCACGATTATTCCAGCCAGCCGTGCTTTGAGAGTCTCAGGCAAAGAAAAACTTACGAGAGAACTTTGTAAAATCAATAAAGAAATAGTGTCAATTTTTTTGAGGACTAGGGAAAAAAGCTTTAGCACATTATTTCTTGTGTTCTCCCAGTTTCACCTGCCATGGGCATTGGGCCTCTCTTTACCTCAGTTCCTCATCTGTAAAATGGGAACATCATTTTACACTCCAGATCTCGTGAAGGGTGCTCTCCCTGCCGCACTGCGGGCGGCCCACGAGTGTCCTATCTAGGTACTGAGGTCCCCAGTGTGCAAGCTCTGTGCTGGGTGTTGGCCACACAGACTGGCTTATGTTTTGGACTCCTCCTTCACGTCTCAGCCCTGACTGGTGCCTGCCCCTACAGCAGGGACCCACAGACAGGAGAGTAAAGCCATCCTGTGATGTCTCAACCCTGCCTTCCCCTGGACTTCCCATCTCCAGGAAACTTTCCCAGCTCCTTGCTCTACTGCATAGGCATATTTTTCTCACTGTCCTGGACACCTTTTCTGGCTGAACGATAGTGTGTCTATTTCTCCCTGGAAGGTGTCCCAAAGCCTTCAAAGAGCAGGACAAGACAACCAGGTGCCAACCCCTGCCCTCTCCCCAGGTCCAAACCCTGCATGGAGAACACGTTACATGACTGATCAGGACATGTGAGAAGGCAGTTCATTCTCTCTCTCTCTCTCTCTCTCTCTCTCTCTCTCTCTCTGTCTCTCTCTCTCACACACACACACACACACACACACACACTCACACTATCACACATATTCACACACACTCACACACTCTCACAATCCCTCATTCTCTCTCACGCTCACACACACAGGTCCTTGCTGGACAGCCAGCTATCACACACACAACTGTCGGATTCCTGACACACACCCTCTCACACAGACTGTCGTGAGCTCGCTCACAGGCACACATCCACACCCCAAACTCACACACGCAGGGACAGGCACACTGACTGCTCTGTCCGCAGGGTGGCACAGCCTGAGACGGCCCCACCTGCCCGCTGGGCCTGGCATCTGCCGTCCCCAGCCCACAGCAGCAGCATCCAGAGCAGGCAGGCCGCAGCGTTCCCTCCGAGGCTGGCCATGGCTCTCTTCTTCTCAGGGACAAGCATTTCTTGGCCAGGAAGAAACGTCGTTGGGGGCTACTGGAGCATTGCCTGTGTGGAGAAAGACACGTCTCTAGTGAGGGGTTCTCAAGCTGAGAGGCCATAAGAAGCAACCTCTGGGCCCCTCCCGGGAGGAATTCCCCATGCCCAGAACCCAGGCTTTTTTTCCTTCCTCAGACTCAGCTGTTCACACAGCCAACAGGGTGACCTTCTAAAGAGCAAGCCCGATGTCACCTCCCCTCCATTTATTCGCCCATCTACCCCTCTGTGCTCCCAGCTGGTAGGTGTGTACTGAGGACCTGCCAGGCCCTGAGGTAGGACGTGGGGTTCCAGACGGGAGTAGGACAGGGGCTTGGGGCTTGAGGACATCGCAGCCCCATCCTGCCTGAAGCCTTTCCATAATGCTGTCCTCATCCCCTACTGAATTTGGCACACAGGCCTGCCATGACCTGCCCAGCCCTGCCAGCCGGACCTCTCACCGCTCCCCACTCCCCCATCAGGCTGCACTTCCTAGCAGTTTCCACTGTCGCCAGGTCTGCAACACATCCTTGCCTCTGTGGAAGCTTTTCTCTGTGCCTGAAGTCCCCACACCTGCCCTGAGGGCCCCTGGAAGTGCTCAGCTCAGATGTCCCCTTGCGGGTAGTCTCCCCCCACCCCCTGAAACCTCGCCCCCTGCTGGCTGAGGGGCCGCCACTCAGCTGTCTCCACAGCAAGCCTGAGCGCCCCTTCTGTTAGCGGTGGGCTGCTACTTGAATAATCCATTCGCCTACTGTCTGCCAGGTGAACTGCATGAGCCAAGCTGACTTTACTCAGGGACCTAATGGATCACAGCCCCATATCCAAGGTCAGTAACTAGCTATGAGTGAAGGGAAAGAATGAAAAATTAAATGGGCCAAAGGATCCCTGAACCTCACTTTTTGCAATGGTCGGGACATTATCTCAAAGGCAATCAGGCAAGCAATCATCATAAGAGTTATTCTGATTCAAATAATAAGTGAATACTTGTTTTAGATTTTAATAAACAGAAAAAAATATTAAGCAGGTGGCAAGGCAGTAAGTTGAAAGCAAGCTTATTTACTCTCTGTTTTCAAAGTGCCAATCTGATGCAGGCATTCACAATGATCAACGGGAAGACTTCAGAGGACCATGGAACTGCATCCCACGGATGGGCGTGTCCACTGCAGTGGAGCCACGTGCCACCACTGGTGTCCAGCAGGGGACTTGCAAACTTAAAAACCACAGATGAGGAGGAATGAGCTCATGAGTGAATGTCTGTGTATGTATGTGTATGTCTCTCTTGTTATGACATTTTTCTGAAGTACGTTGACATTTCAGCTTTTCGTCAATGGCAATCTAAAAGAACTTAAAATGTTTCAGTGATTCAGAAAATAACCTCCACAAACCTGAAGATCAACAGGGCTGTGCTCAATGACAAACACAGGTGATCCAGTGTCTGGAGTCTTCCCCCGCCACATGCACCCAGGTGCACACATGCACACACACACATAAGGGAAGCAAGCTGAAGGCGCGTGCACATCTGCAATCATCAGCTACCTGAGCCTCCCCCACTGCAGGGGCTCTGCCCACCCACTCCCCCTCATGCCACACCCATCCTCCCATCACTGGAATTCCTTGTGGCTCTCAGGACACATTCTGCCACCCTGTGCTCTGTGCAGGTTGCAGCCCTGTCCTGGCATACCCTTCTCCAGCTTGGCCTCATGGTGGTGGGTCCTGTCTGGTTCCAATCAGTTCTTACAACTCTCTGTGGGGTAGCTGTGGTCATTTCCATTCTACAGAGTATAAGTGATCTCAGCCAGAAGTAACTTGCCCAAGGTCACACTCCAGCAGAGGTGGAGCAGGGATCGGACAACCTTGTGAGCAGCCAACACAGAGCTCCAAGGGAAGTCAGACCTGTGGTCTACATTGAGTCTAGACATCCCTGATGCACCTGCGACCCCTCAGCCACTGGAGAGCCATGCCTGGAGAGAGGCCCCCACCTCCTAGTGAGCCAGGCCGTCACGCTCTGACATTCTCCTACCCTTTGTATTTACCAAATGCCAACATATAACACATCTTTTAATACAGCACCTTTTAGATGCATTTTACCAAAGATTTATGACCCTGTCTGGGTTTAATATCAAATGACTCACGAATTCCATCCATGACCTTTATCTGGCCCATAGCCCACTCGGGTTGTCTCTGTCCTCCAGACTCTGCCAACAGAATCCCACCGTGTCTCCCACACCTCCGGAACTCTCTGCAGCCCTGGGGGCTTACGTCTGGATGCTCACATGGGGTGGGATGGAGAGATTGCTCCTCACATCCCGTCTCTCTTCTGACCCTTCCCCACCTCCCTGATGAATAAGCAGATGACTGGACCTGCCACATTTCTCCCTTGAGGTTGAAACATTTATTTGTTCCTACGGGGCCTGGCAAGGGTCCCAGTTGCGACCCATGGTCTGTCTCCCCCAGAAGCCTGGAGACTCTTTGAATAGGTTTCTGGAGTCTTGGGGATCAGCACAGAGCAGGTTCTTGGTGGCTGCTCGCATTTTAGGAGAAGGAAGAGAGAAAGGAGAGGGAGACAAGAGAAGGAAGGAAAGAAGGGGAGGCTAACAGCTGGGCTGCCACCAGGGAATACTGAACTCATAGAACCCAGACACTGGCAGCTCCTAGGCACAGGGTCATCCAGGCTCCGTCCCTGCCTCGATTCTGCCTGAGAACTAGAGAGATGACACTGAGCCTGCCCTGAACAGGCAAGGTACTCGCTGACTGGGACACAGGTAAGATGCACACCAGGGCAGGATAGGATCAATTGAGTGCTGGGAGAAGGAAGCACAGGGAGTTTGGGGAGCACGGGGCTGGAGGAGGGTGTCCCCTAAACATTTCAGGGGGAGATCCATAATTGTTCAGTATTTTCCAGGGCTCAAGATATTTGATAATTTCCCTCATGGCAGAAACTGGGCCTTATCAAATTGTCCTCTCCAAGTTTTTAGAGGAACATTTGTCATATGTCTTCCCAAATACATAAGAAAAGAGAAAACTACGGATCAATATTTCTTATAAACATAGATGCAAATACATTTATCAAAAGACTAGCAAACCAAATTAAACAGCATATTAAAAATATTAGACACCATGACCAAGTGGGATTTATCTCAGGAATGCAAGGGTGATTCAACACACAAAAATCAATCAACGTAATACATGGATAAAATGAATGGAAGGAAAAACACACAGTGATTCCAATTGTTGTAGAAAAAGAATTTGACAAAACCAAACACCTTCTTATGACTAAAAAAAAAAGAAGAAGAAGAAAACACTCAGTAAACTAAGACTAGAAGGAAACTTTCCCAACATAATAAAGGCCATATGTGAAAACCCACAGCTAACATCATAGTCAATGGTGTAAGAATGAAAGCTTTTCCTCTAGGATCAGGAACAAGACAAAGATGCATCTTTGTCACTTCTGTTCATACTGCTGGAAGTTCTAACCAGAACAGTTAGGCAAGAAAAGTAAATAAAAGGCATCCAACTTGGAAAAGAAGAGGTAAAGTCATCTCCATTTGCAGATGGCATGATCTTATACATTCATAGAAAAACCCAAAGAATCCACAGAAAACTGTTAGAACTGATAAACAAATTCAGCAAAGTTACACAACATGAAATCAGCACTCAAAAATTGATTGTTTCTGTACAGAAGCAATGAATAATCTGGAAAGAAAATTAAGAAAAGAATTAATTTTATAATAGCATCAAAAAGGATAAAATGCTTAGAGATGAATATAACCAATGAGGAGCAAGACTTGTACACTGAAAACTACAAAATGCTGATGAAAGAAAATTCAGGAAGGCCTAAGTAAATGAAAAGTTATCCCATGTCTTTGCCTGATGGATGACAGAGTTCCTGTTTGGGATGATGAAAGTTCCAGAAATAGACAAGGGTCACAGTAAACTTGCAAGTCAGTATTCTCACTTTACCAATGAAGAACCTGGGGGTCAGGAAGCACAGACAACTTCCCTAAGCACACACCCCCAGTAATGACGGAGCTGGTCTTGGTATCAGGTCTGCAGGACACCAAAGCCCATGCTCTTTGAAGCACTAACCATTGGGATATTGTGAGCTTACTGAGTACTGGTAACCAGTAAGGGCTTCGTACATAACTCACTTCATCTGAACAGTACAGCCCCAAGAGTAAGAAACTGAAGAGCATAGGGTCTAAGTAGCCTTCCCAGAACTCCACACCTAGGAGCCAGGATTCAATCCCTGGCAATCTGACCACAGGCCCGCACTCACAGTCACTCAGCAACACTGCTTCTCTCAGGATGTCTGGAATCTGGCTGGAGAAACATTTACTTCTTAAGTATAGAAACAATGAAGGAAACAAGCAAAGGACATAATCAAAAGCCAAACTATGCATCACACAGTTCATAGGAAAGAGAAGACAGGGTATCAGAAGAGAATGGGGAAGAAACTGTCAGATAATAGCTCAGAGGAAAGAAAATGGCCTTCCTCAGTCTATGGATGTGTTGGATTGTGTTAATTTTCAGATGTTGAACCAGCCTTGAATACCTGGGATAAATCCCACTTGGCCATGCTCTATAATCTTTTTTATACATTGTTGGATTTGATTTGCTAATATTTTGTTGAGCATTTTTACATCTATATTCATGAGAAATAGTCTGTAGTTCTCTTCCATTGAAATGTCTTTGCTTGGTTTGGGTATTATAGTCATGCTAGCTTCATAGAATGAGTTAGGAAGTATTCCCTCTGCCTTCTGGAAGAGATTGCAGAGAAGAGATGTCCTTCTACTCAGGAATAAACGGAGTGTTCCTAAGAAAACATCCTGTGAGTGAGGCATGCCTGGTATGGAATCCTAGCTCTGTTCCTGAGCAGCATGAATGAGCACTTCTTATACTCAGTTCCTTCAACCATAAGAAAATGATGATCTCCATTCCATCGGGGAGGAGGGCGGGGTTACGCAAAATGATTTCTGCAGGAGAAATGATTTCTGTATGCGGGAGAGATCCTGGCGGAGGGTAGGTGCTCAGTAAATGTGAGGTTTCTCGCAGCCCCTCCCCTCCACCCTCCCCAGCCACCCCAGCCCGCAGCCCCCACAAGCATGGGGTGCTGATATTCCATCTCTCCCTCATCCAGCCCCGAGCGGTGTCCAAGGGTTAGCTGCCAAGCTGGCAGGATGCAGGCCACGCCCCTGTCCCTGGGAGGCAGAGCTCTGCCATTAGTTTCCCCAAAGTCCAGCAATTAATTTACTGAGCTGAGTTCCTTCCACAAGCCAGCCCATTGCCATGGTAACCAGCATTCCCATTCAGGGACCCAGAGGAAGGGGGAGGAAAAACACTGAGCAGAAAGCAATTTAGAGAGAGAAAATGAGATTCGGCACATTGCGAGGGCAGCGCCAACAGCGTTTGTGCTCTGTCTGACTCAGAGGGCCTGGCCTCTGCCTGTGGATGTGGGGGCCGTGTGGAATGAGGTACCTCTGATGTGTTGCTGGGGTGATGGGCGATGTTCTGGGGAGGAATCTGGTCAGGACATAAAAGCGTGGTGTGTCCATGTCCAGACCGCTGAGCACGGGCTGAGCTCCGAGCCTCTGGCACGGCCCTGCTGCACTGCCCAAGATGCAAACTGCACTTGCCGGTCAGACAGGGAAGATAGACCAGGGTGGCTTCTGTGTCCACTTGGCTGCCCAGGGGCCCGAGCAAGCTCATTGCAGAGTCTGTGTCCTGGGTTCGAAACTGGACTCTGTATGGCTTGGAGCAAATGTTCTTCAGTCAACAATGTAAACCAAGTACTTTCCATGTGCTGGCCAGGATCTGTCACAGGTATCTGAATTCTCTTGGGCCAGCTAGCACAATGATTAAGCTTCTCAATGAGAATCCCTGTGTACAAATGCCAATCCTGCCACCTGCTAGCTGTGCAAACCAGAGGAATTCACTCAACCTCTCTGGACCTCAGCCCTTTCATGTATGGAGTGGGGATAAAAATACTTATCTCGCAGGCTTTTTGGGGTTGAGTTACTCTATGTAAAAAGTTTACAACCTACCTAGCCATAAGAGGTGCTTAAGACACACTATTATTATTATTTTCCAATCCTTAGTTTTTTCAACCATAAAATGGGAGAAATATGCTGTACTTAAGAGATCTGCGTGTGTAATAATTTTAATAAATTAAAATGCTTCCATTATTGTCATAATCTGCTATTGAGGGGAGACCTGTCCATCTTTGCTACTCACTGAACTCAGTGGATGCTTACTGGATAGGGGTGCCGGGTATTTCATTGTTCCAGTCTCTAATTCAATCATGTCCTAAATCATGTTAAGCCTTTTACATAACACTTTGTCCAAGGAGCTTGCAGCCTAATGGTAGAGACCGACAAGCAAGTAGGTGCATATATTTCCATATGGTCCGTGCTCTAATAGAGGGGAGAACACAGTATCATGAGAGCTGAGAGGACAAGATCCTCATTCAGGCCTAGGAGGTCAGGGAAGGCTTCCTGGAGGAGGTGATGCCTGAGCTGAGTCTGAAAAGATGGATGGGGAGTAGGCAGGAGGACAAGGAAGCCTTCGCCAGGAATAGCCCATCTCCCATGTGCTACCACTCGTGGGGTGAGCAAGAAGCACCGTGTCTTAGAGGAGAGATGAAGAAAATGATGGAAGTTCAGGCTGCAGCAGAGGTAGGGATTCATGGGGAGGGAGCATTCAAGTGTGAAGAAAGAGCATTAATGAAGGAAGCCTAGAGACTTGTGCGGTGACCCAGAGAAAGGGTTCAGAATTTGCTCAGAGATCCCCTGGGGCCAGTGGATGTTAGCACTCACAGGAGTGGCACATACTGATGCGGTTCAGGGAACCCTGCTGACAAGGATGGATTAGAGGAGCCAAGGAGGGGGCTAGTGTGACAATCCCAAAGAAATGCCAACAACCTTCCCTACGACAGCCGTGGGCACAGTGGTCCAGCTGCAGATTCTGTGACACCAGGTGACTGGCAGGGATCAGGGGAATACAGGGAGGACAGTGTCTGGAAGGAAGGCACAATTTCCAGTGTGAACACCAGGGAGCCCATCAGTCAGGGGCAGGGTGATGAGCCCAGCTGCACACACCGCGAGGTGAGTTTGAGGCACCTGTAACACAGCCAGATGAGGAGTCCAAAGGCACGTGGGCATTGGGTCCAGAGCTCAGAAGAGAAATAGGGGCTGGAGATACTCCTGGAAAGGTGTAGAGGGAGTAGAAGACAGAGCTCTGAGTGGTATCAGTGCTTAGGCAACAGTCGGAACAGGGAGAGAAGCCACGAACACCCCACCTCTGACACTAGAGGAAGCTTCACTTTCAATTACTGCACTCAGTAATGTAAGTGGCATGCCATAGTACTTCCGTATCTTCAGTTTTCCTACCTTGATCCAAGATTTTATTTTTATGGTAGACAGTCCTTTGTGGTGTACCTTTACCTTAAACACACACATACACACACACACATACCCATACACACACAAAAAAAACTGTGTATTTTGCTGTGGTGGCATCAGCAAAGACCAGCGAGGAGCTGAACACCAGTCCCCACCTGGGCATCTTCTACACCCAAACAGGGGACTGTCTGCTAAGCAATACCGTTAAATGGGATCCAGAGTCTCACAGATTAATACCCAAAGTGTCAAGGATACAATTGCAAAATTACTCATTACACCAAGAACCAGGACAACTACAACTTGAATGAGAAAACCCATTCCAACTGATTCCAACACTGAAATAACTATTTTTAAAGCAGCAATCATAGGAATGCTTCAATGAACAATAACAAGTACTCATGAAACACATGGGAAAAACAAAAACTCAGCAAAGAAATAAAAGACATAAGAAACACCAAAGGGAAATGAAAGAGCAGAAAAATACAATAACCAACACTTTAAAAATCTCACAGCAGACCCAATCCTAGACTAGAGACAAGAAATCAGAGTAAAGAATCAGCAAAATTGAAAACAACAAATGGAATTCACCCAATCTGAGCAAAAGCAATAAAGCAAATCTAGACAAAAAAAAAATTGAGCAAATCCTTAGGAATCTATAAGAAAATGACAAAGTGCATAACTTTAATATCATAGCAGTCCAAGAAGGAGAGGGGAAAGAGAATGGGGATGAAAAAAAAAAAAAAACTTCAAAGAAATAATGGATGAGAAATTCCCAAATTTGCTAAGATCCTAGAAGCTATAGATCCTGTTTATCCCTAAATAGAATAAACTTCAAGAAATCTGTGCCAAAACACATCGTAATCAAACTTCTGAAAACCAAAGGCAAAAAATATATTGAAAGCGTCTACAGAGAAATGACGCATCACCTAGAGAGGCAAAGTAACACAAATGACAGATTTCTCACTTGAAACCAAGAAACCAGGAGGAAATGGCACAACATTCTTCAAGTGCTGAAAGAGAAGAACTGTTGACCCACAATCTTATATCCACAAAAATACCACTCAGGAATAAAGTGGAAGTGAAGACATCTTATAGGAAGGAAAACTAAGATAATTTGCCACTTGCAGACTTACCCTTGAAGAATCACTAAAGAAAGTTTCCTAAACAGAAATGAAATGATAAGAGAAAGAGGGGTGGACATCAGGAAGGAAGAGGAACACTAACATGGGTAAAAATAAGGGTAGTTATAACAGACTATGCCTTTCACGAATTAAAAAAAAATGATGATTAAAGCAAAAGTTGTAACATCATCTGATACGGTGCTCGATGTGCGTAGAGGAAGTTCTAAAAATGTTATTTGTATTTTAAGGGGGAGCGTAAAGGATGTGAATAAATACAAGGTTTCTACACTTAAAGTGGTAAAACGTCCACACTAGTAGACTGCTAAGCTATTGATGTACATTGCAATGCCTAGAGCAACCACTAAAAATATACTGTCTGAAGACATGTATTCAAAAACATTATAGATAAATCAAAATGGAATTGTAAAAAGTATTCAAGTAATACACAGGAAGGCAAAAAAGAGAAACTGAGGAATGAGGGAATGAATGAACAAAATGAAAACAAATAATAAAATGGAAAACATCCCTTTTTTAAAAAAGCACAGGATATAGAGAAAAGTGTACGAGAGAGGTTAAAAATCCAATCCGTTCAACAATTATTCATTCAGGCCCCTGGTCCCCCAAGTTAGTTGCATAAGTAACCTTGCCAATCAGCTGTAAGGCAGCTAGTATCACCCCCTGTTTCACAGACGAGGAAACAAAGACTGAGAAGGCTACATAATTAATTGTTGAGGGTTACATAGCCAGTGTGCAACAGAAAGGACATCTGAACCTAGGCCTGGTTGAAGAGGCCGGGGAAGAAGGGAAATGTTTACCATATACCTTGTTACCTTCCCTGCATTGTGCCAGACCCTTTCCCAGTTGTTAACCAACTTAATGACATGGGTCCCCGAAAGTCAAGGCCATCCCAAGGACCCTCGGAACAAGCTTTGTCCCTGCTACTTAGTATCTTTGCTCACAGAACATACGTTTTAAAAAAATCTAGTGAATAAATCAATGACTGATTTCCCCTTAAATCAAATTTACAGCTTCAACAGATGAGCAGATATTTGAATAATAAATTCCTTTATCATTCTGGAAAAAAAATACCGTAGAACTAGAGATAATGTCTTAGTTGGTTTGGGCTGCTATGACACATTAGCATAGACTGGGTGGCTTAACAATAGAAATGTATTCCTCACAGTTCTGAAGCCTGGGAAGTCCAAGATCAAGGTGCCGGCAGATTTGGAGTATGGTGAGGGCTGCTTCCTGGTCATAGAGGGTGGTCTCCTCACTGTGTCCTCACATGGCAGGAGGGGAGAGGGGGTCTTTCAGGCCTCCCTTACAAGGACACGAATCCCAACCATTAGGGCTCTGCCTTCACGACCTAATCGCTTCCTAAAGGCCCCACCTCCAGATCCTATCACGTTAGGGATTAGATTTCAACATGTGAATTCTGGGGGGGCATTCAGTCCACAGTGAAGGACAGAACTGCAGCCCCTGCAAGAATCTTCTGCGTGCACACGATAAACAGGTTCCCAGAAAGGTAAACTGGGTAACCTTACAGCATCTTTGTGAATTTCTGACTCACCCAGAATTAGAAACATCCTGACAGCCCCTTAGTCATCATCACAAACATAAAAATGAATCACCAGCAAATATTCAAGAAGGAGAAAGGGAAAACATGAATTTTCATTCCCTCCAGCAAAAATAAAGCTTGCTCAGGATGGATAGCAAGCAGATCGTCTTGCCCCGGAGGCCCACCTGTCCCATCTTAGAGGCCATGGGACTGGGGCAAGCATTTCTCATGTACTTGCAGTTTCTCTTCTCGTACCCACACCAACCCACCCCCAAGCCCCATCCGCTCTCCCCCCAGCACAGTACGGCTCTGCCAGAACCTCCCCTGCCCACTCCTGTCGGCCTGGACCAGGCCTCCTTTCTCTCTTGCCTGGAGCACTGTGCAAACCTCCCAACTGGTCATCTTTCTTGCTCTCCCGTTTCCCTCTACACTAGATCCTCTGCAAATAGACAGTGTAATCTCTAAAAAACAAGAAAATAACAAACCCCTAATACTTAGTCACAGATTATTTCCACGTTTTCTTGCTCTTCACCCAGCCATATGCACAGCTTCAGCTAGACCCAAGGAAGAGCTAGAAATGCTGCTTGTTCTCATCAACCTCAAACGTGAGTCCTAGTCTGCTGCTGTTCCCTCCTCCCTTCCTTCTCTCCTCTTCCTGCTCTACTCTTTTCCTTTCTATTCTTCTTCCTCCTCTTCTTCATCCTCCCCCTCCTCCTTCTTCTGCTCTCTCTTCTTCTCATCCTTCATTTATTTATGCGCATTGCATTGTCCAGTCGCAGTGTGAGTCTCACAGAAGCCAAGGCCATCCCTTGCCACCTTCGCATGCCCGGCACGAGCATAGTGAGCGTGTCCACTTTCAGCCAGTTTATGGACAAGAAGTTTGGGAAGATGCTGGGAACTTTCAGTGGATTATAAGGACACCAGGCAGAATATAGGAAGACCAGGTTTAGCCAAGAAAATCCAGGGATGGTTACACACGGTACCCCCAAGTGTTCAGTGAGCGCTGACTGGTTAATAGAGTCATACGCTATTATTCCCCTTGGAATTTTGGCCTTGTGTGCATCAGTGTTTTTTTGTTTTGGTTTGGTTTTTTTTTTCTGCTATTGGATGATAAGTTTCTCAATGAGCAAAAGTGGCTTTAACTTATCATGATCCCTCACACACATCATTGGCACAAAGTTGATGCCTAATAAATGTCTGTAGAATGAGTAAATAAATCAAAACTGCAGCTGATCCAATAGACTGTGAGGTCCCAGTTACAGTGAGCAAACGATGACACACACAGTATAAACAGTGGCCAGGACTGTGCTGGTGGCTTCGCTCACACTGCTTTATGCTCAAGGGGCTGGCAAAGTGCTTATTACAGTTGAGTAACCTCAAGTTCAGAGAAGTTAAGGAATGTGCCCGATTGTACAGCCAGGAAGTGGTAGAACAGGGATTTAATCCCAGGCCATTATGACCCTAAACTCTGTGTTCTTTTCGTTTAATCAGGAGGATTGGTCTCTGTCACTCTGCAGAATGGAAGTACTTGATCAGGTGCCTTGTAGGAAGGGAGGAAAGAAAAGAGCTCAGGCTTTAGGAGTCCTTGGTCCTGCTAATGAGCAACAACATCCATTCAGTGATTATTTCCTCTCCACTCAGACATCCTGATGATTTAAATAGAATCAGCTTAAGTCCTTCGCTGCCAAAATGCAGTAGGATTAATTTGATTGAAGGGGGAGATGGAAAAAGTGAGAAATGTGTTTTCCTAAACTCATTCTTCATGCTATGAATTCAAAAGCATTTTCTATTTTTTTCCCCTTTTTATCACTTCCCTAAGAAGAGGCCGGTTGCCAGTCCTGTCTCTCAGAGTGGCTAGCTAGGAATGCCCACTCTCAAAACAATGAAGAATTGTTAACCTGGGCGCCAAGTGACTTGAAAGGCACACCCTCCTTCTGAAGCCGTCACCATCTTTCTCACTACTCTCCACTGTCACTGCAGTCATTGATTCCTTATGTCAACAAGCATTTACTGAGTCTCAGACTGTGTGCCAGGCATTGTTTTAATCGCTGGGTGCAGCAATGTCGCTGTCTCCATAGAGCTTACTTTCTAGAGAGAGAAAAGGAAAATTAAACAATGCGACAAAGAAATAAAGGAGATAGTTTTAGAGAGTAATAGTTGATTTGAACACAGAGAAACAGTGTCACAAGGTGACTTCGGTGGAACATTTTTCACACTTTGTAAAAGGAAGGTCTCCTCTTAGTTGGGGATGGTTAAACTGAGACCTGGAGAATGAGAAGGAGCCAGCCTTTCAGGAAAGGGGATGGGATGAGGAACGAAAAGCCTCCATCAGCTGTTGGATCCCTGCAACCAAGAGCCTCAGACACGGCCTCCTGCCTGAGAGTCAGCCTTGCCAAGGCTTTCTACACATCCTCGCAAGGACGCGATGAGGCCCTTAACACACAAATATGATCTGTAGGCTTGCGGAAGAATCTTGCAGGAAATCCCCACTGCCTCTGGACAAAGACTGGAGTCCTCATCGCAGACCTTCACGGAGTGGCTTGTACCCACCTCTCAGCCTGACCTTTAGTGCCCGGACTGCACGTCCACTTGGGTCTGTGCCAATGCGGGGGAGGAGGATGGGGAGAGAGGAGAGTGCAGGGGGAGTGGAGGGGGCATCTACACTCCCCCAATTCCACGAGGCAAGGGTGAGCGGGTTTCCCGTGAGTCAAACGGACACTACAGAGGGGAGTGAGGCTTGGGCTGCTGGGTCAGTGCCCAGCCAAGATAACTGTCTGTGCGAGGAGACTCCAGCTGTCAGAAGCCATGAAGGGCCCTGCAGGGATGGAAGAGGAAGATCCCATTCTAACCAGAGGAGATCCCCCAAGTTGGGGAGCTGAGGAAGTTCCATGAGAGAGCCACCGCTTGGAGGCCTGAAACACAGTGAAGTTTTGATGATGAACACAGCTGAAAGAGGACTGCAGCGAGAGAGACAGACAGACAGACAGACAGAGAAGAGGCCTCAACCCCGCCAGGTCCCTGGGGACAATGGTTCAGCCTTCACTGTGATGGGAGGGCAGAGAGCTTCACAGTGAACATAGGATCACATTTTTATACTGGAGCAACTGGACTGGTCTCTGTTACTCCTCAAGGTGAACAGAAAGCTGCGGGATGTGGTCAAAGTTTGTTAAGGCACAAGGAAGGGGGTTTTGATCAAACATGGTTGAATGCAGAGGTCAGGAAAACATAAAACTGTTTCACTCTCATATGCCACTGAGTTTCAGCCATCGAGGGTGGTGACTTTAGCATTAGCACCATTACTCACCCCTGGGTCAGGCTCACAGGACTGGCAGGTAAATAAGAAAAATGTCCCCTCCCTACCACTGATCCACTCAAGGTCTGTGGCATTGTGAATATTAACTGATTAATCCATGAATTCAATTAAGATTTATTGAACATCGACCACACAGCTGGTACTGAGCCAAGATATTTACCTACTCAGCCACGTGGATTCCCACAGTTGCCTGCCATGCTCGGTTACCGACCCCGTTCACAGACTGAACCCCTGAGGCCAGGGCATTGCTCAAGGCCATGCAGTTATTAAATGGCAGAAGCTGGATTCACATTCGGGGCAGCTCCACTCTGAGCATGACCAGCTGCCTCCAGGAGGGAATAAGTTAAAAATGGAAAGTACAGCCCAAGACAGACTGTGGGGCCTTGAATGCTGTGGTTTGATTTTTGTGCTTTAAGGGACATGTAGCAAAAACACTCATAAATTGTGAATCATATGTTTCGGTCCACAAGGCGTTGAGTCTAATGGGTGTTGAGTGGGGCTGAGTGAGAACAGCCCTGCCACCTTGGCCTCGTGTGCGGATGTGGAGTGTGCAGAGACCATTTCCACCTGGTCCCCCTCTGGGTTCCTGCACCCCAGGGGTTGCTTCCTTCCTGGTCCCATGGCTGCTTTTTCCTTCTGAGCCTCTCTCCTTCAGGTAGCACAGCCCATCTTTTGCTTTTGGTGAAAACTTCTCTCCTACTCTCAGTCGATGTGGTTCATGTGAATGTGCCCTGCTTCCTTGGCTGGGGGGTGGGATGGGACCAGACTGAGCCAACGTGGACTCCACATTCCCCCGGACAAGGATGGGTTTCTGGGTAGAGAGGGACATGTCCACTAGAGTTGCTGAGTTTGGAGATGGAGATGACCACGTGCCATCACACCAGGGGGTCCTGATGGAGGGTGAAGCTGCACGCCAAGGGGATCAGATGCTTCCCTTAAGCATTTTTAACCTAGTGTTGCCCAAAGTCCAGAGGTACCCGGAGCTTTTGTGTCACATGAGACAAACGTTTCCCCACCCTCATTTCTTAAACTTAAGCCAATGTGAGCTGGAGTTCTTCCACTTGAGAACCACAGAGGAGGCACTTGTTGCACTTGGCAAAGCCTGGCAGACGCAGCCCCCTCATCTGCGGAGCTCACCCGGCCTCTCCCAGCGGGCAACCCTGCTTCTTAAACTCCTGCCTCGGCTCCGTATCCCGTCTCCTCTTTCTCTCCTTCCATCCTTGATTGACAACTCAGTTTAGAGATGCTGCCCCAGAATGACCCCATTCAACCTCCACCTCCGAGGGCTGACTTCCAAAATCCACGCAGGGACCCCACCCCTGCATGCTTCCTGGGCCAACCGGGCTGCACAGGACGGTCCCACCCATCAGCACAAAACAAAACAAAAAAAAAAAAAGCGCTTTATTGTTATATTAGATTCTTTGTACATCTTAGAGCTGTAATTACCCCATTTTTATTTCTTTCACATTGTCGGTATTGAATTCTTCCCAAATTTTTCTTCTTCTCCCCCCCCCAGCCCCCACCTCTGCTGAGTACAATGTTTCAGTTCATTTCACAAGAGATTGTCTCAGATTACAGGGTCTTGAGGACGCTGAAAGATATTTCTGTTTAATTTATTTTGAGTGGCATCTGGTCTGCTGAAGCAACAGCTATAAATAGCGCTCCGGCATCCACGCTGATTTTGGAGGTGCCGTCCCAGCAGGCGCCCCTTTTTCTGGGGGACAATAATGAGTGCCTCCCTGTGACACGTGAGACAGATGGCACAGTGGGGGAGCCACGGGCCACGGGGCCACAAAGACGCCACGCAGTCCCTGTCTCCCCACTCACTGGCCATGTGACCCCAGCAAGTCTCTCTCGAAGCTTCAGTTGCCTCCTCTGCTAAAAGAGGGTACTAATCTACCTCATCGGTTGCTTTGTATGATTAGAGTCCCTACTGCTGTTACAATATCAGTGGCAGCCTTAAAAATGTCTATAAATAGATGGATAGATAGACAGTAAACTACGAGCACTTGATAAAAGAAAGCTGCCCTTACCAGAGAATCCTTTTTAGCGCTTATTTCATGCTGACAGTACTTTCTGCACCACCCTATAGAGAACCGTATCAGAGAACGTAGTGTACCCCCACACTCTCCGTCAGCCCATGCTGAGCTCTCTCTCTTCCCCTCTATGTAGTCATTCAAATTTGGATATTTTCAGCGACCAGGAGCTCACTACTTTGCAAGGCCCCTAAGTGCATCTCAGAATCCTAAAATGTTGGACCTTCAGCGATGTCGGCTGTCTTTAGAGGAGGAAGCTGAGGAAGGACGAAGCGGCTGAGCTGAGCCCAGGCCTGAGGTGCCCTTTCCCGGTTTAGAACTCTGTTTCATTCCCAGCAACCTCAGGCAGCTGGGCTATTTGGAACCCCTGCCTTGCCAGACCCTGTAGACTCTAATACAAGTTCCCATGTCTGCCCCTGGGGGCACACACTCCACACGCCCTCTGACGATGGTTTCCTCTCTGAGAGTGAGACGCCTACATCCGTGCCAGATTATAAATGCCCTGATTATTGTACTCGGTGAATTTGCAAAGGGCCTTGCTCACCCCAAGCATAGGTATCACGGAAGAGACTGGTCCCTTCATGTTCTATCCCAGCTTCAGGACTCCTCTTGGCTCTCCGAGGCCGGCCTCGACCTGATACCAACCTCACACCCCACCTCGTGAACCTTATTCTCCAACCTCAAAGACTTCTCTTTCCTCCTCAAACACCAGCATTTTCTTTTCCTAACTCCTGACATTGTCTCTGCTGTTATTTCAAAGATGGTATCTTTTCCTTGCCAAGCAGACTCCTGTTCATCCTTCAAAGCCTGGTTTACATGCCTTCCCCTCGGTGAAGTTTTCCCTGGTTTCCCAGGCAGGAAGTGTGCCACTAACTTCTCTAGGCTCCACAGATACCTGGTTTTCAGCACTCCACAGGTTGTATTGAAGGCTATCTACTTATTGGTCTGTCTTCTCCACTGAGCTCCTTAGACTTAGGGATTATGTCTCTAGTCTGTCTTCCTTCTATGCCTGGAACAGTGATGGGCACAGAGCAGGTGCTCCATGTATCAGTGTAACAGAGAGAAATGAATCAATGGGTTGAGCATGGGAACTGTATGTTTAACTTAGAAAGAAGGAGCTTTCTTTTATTTTTTTCTAATTTTTAAAAACTAATGTTGAAACTTCTATTTCCTGAGAATAGAGCAAGCATGTGGATTGGCACAAGACTTACTTTCTTATCCTAGTCACCAAGGATGCTTATTTTCTTCCAAGAAGTAGCCTCAGACCCTACAAGGACCCTGTCTCTCCATGAGCATGAGCACACACACAGGTCAGGCCTGCACCAGGGCCGGACTGGGCAGGGAGACTCTGCAGTATGAGTTTTCTTCCCAGGGAACTGATTCACAAATGTGCCCAACACAGAGGTACCAAGAGATGTTTCTCAGCCAGCACAATGTGGTGTTCTCCAGCCCATTTCCTCCCAGAGCCTGTGGCTTTGTCTCCACTGTGCTGGGACTGCCAGGCCAAAGCTGAGCAGAAACTCCTGGATTTGTCCCCAACAAGGAAGCATGTGGAAGGGAACTCTGTTCATTACCCCTGTGCTTTGCCATGTCTAGCCAAGTTGGGCTTTTAAACAGTCTGAGCATTTATTGGAGGGAGAATTCAGCAAGATGGATATAAGAACAGCCCCCTGAAAGGTTCTGTCTGAACAAACGACCACTGCAATCTCACCTTCTTTCTCCTTCACCTGAAAAACCATCCAGGAACAGCTAATCAAACCTGTTGCTGCTAATCCATTAACTCACTCATTCATTTATCCATTCACGTATTTGCTTTCTCATTCATTCTTTCATTAGTCTGATCACTCGCTGCCCATTGTGCATTTTCTGTTGCTACAATACCAGACTGGGTAATTTATTATAAAAGGAGATTTATTTGGCTCGCAGTTCTGGAAGCTGGGAAACCCCGGTGCATGGCGCAGGCATCTGGTGAGGGCCACCCCATGGTGGAAGACAGAAGGCAGAAGCAAGCATGTGAGACAGAGAGAGGCCCCAGGAGCCGGACTCGCTTTATAACAATGCACTCTTGCAATAACTAACCTGCTTTCTGCAATAACAACATTAATCCATTCATGAGGGCTCTACCCTCATGACTTAATCACCGCTCACTAGGCCCCACCTCCCAACACTGCTGCAATGGGGATGAAGTTTCCAACACACGAACTTTTGGGGGACACATTCAAACCATAGCACCTGTCCATCCACACAGACATTTATTTCTGCCCCCCTTTTCTTTCTCTCTCCCTCCCCCACCCAAAGGCACGCTCAGTGCCACAAACAGTGGGGACCACAGCACCACCCCCAATGGGATCTCGCAGCAAGCATTAAACCAGGAAAAACAAAATATTACAATACAACCCTTCAATTATTTATGGGTACCTCTTAGGGGCCAGACATTGTGCTAAAGAAACATGTTTTTTAGTATTCATTGGTTATTGTTCCCAAATTGTTCAAATGCTGGATTTTGATTGATGTTTACGTTTGGATAGAGAAAAGGCCGTGGAAGCACAGGATGTTACTGTTGGTCACGTTGAGGGGTAAGAACCAGGAGGGTTGCTGATACTGTTCCATTTGTAACAATATGCTTTGATTACTTTTATAATTTAAAACATTCTGACAAGGAATAACAAAGAAAAAAAGTTGCCCAAATAGTATAGTTTCTTTTTTTATAGGAATTATATACATTTACCTTGTTCACTTAAGACAGTCTGTAATTTTTGTTAAAAGCATGGGCTTTGTGCTAAGATATGGGTTTAAATCCCAGTTCTGCCATTTACTAGCTGTGAGACTAAATGTCCATAAGCCTCAGTTTGTCCATCTGTAAAGGGCGTAGAGCATAGCTAATTCACAGGAGTAAAGTACGTGTGTGAGAACGTCCAACATACTGCCTGGCACCCGCTGGCACTCAATCTCGGATAGGATCTGGGGCCACATTATTTTTGTTTTTACAGAGCTCAGAAGATGTCATGGGGAAAATGAAATAAGAACTGACAGATGGAAGTGGCAAGGAGAGGGCTTTCATTTGGATCAAGGGAAGAACTTTTAACCAGATATCCAACAACGCACTATAGGCTGCCTTAGGAGGCAGGAATTCCTCTGCCACTGGAGGTGGGCAAGGAGAAGGTGGGCAAGAACCTGGGAGAGAGGTGACAGGATTCAGGCATCAGATAAGGGAACTGGACAAGGTGCCCGCCGTAGTCATTCAGCCTTCAAATGTAAAGAGCCTATAAAATAATGATCTTTTGGTAAAATCCCATGTGGTCATTCTTAATTTATAATCACAATGAAGTTTGTGATTATGTTTCATTTTATTTTATTTTGTTTTATTTCTTCATGGTAAATATAGTTAACATGAGATCTACTTCCTTAACAGATTTTCGAGTGTACAATACAGTATTGTTATGTAGGCACAATGTTATACAGCAGATCTCCAGAACTTACTCCTCTTGCGTAAGGGAAGTTTTATGCTCATTGTTTAAATGAGAGTTTATTTAATTCATCTTTGTGGTTGGCTTGCTTTTTCTTGTCTTATAGAATCAAGACCAGAGTGTGCCCCACTCAGCTCCCAGGCAGCCAAAGCCCACTTCCATTGGCCTAGACCTGCTAACACACAGTTAAAGCAAAGGCTTCTTCTTAGTGATAGATCCAACCAAAAGTGTTTTTTATTTTCAAAATTTTATCATGAGCCAAAGTTAAAAAAAAAATTAAAGATACTCTCATCTCTACCAGAACTTAGCCAGAGTTAATGAGAAGTAATGAGCTTCCAGTAATTGGGAGTGTACAAGTTAAGGCAAGTGGACAGTAGGAGGAAACTAGCATCAGATGGGTTTGTCACAGGAGGCCTGGGTTGGTTCCAGCTGGGCATCTTCATGAGCACAGCAGGCTGGTGGGTCCACCCTGCACATTCCCTGGGCACCTGTCAGGACTTCCCTTCATCCGTGCCATGATGTTACCCCAGCTTTTAGCCTCTCATGAATGCTCAATCCTCACACCTCCTGAGAAACACCAAAATGCCTATTCCTTTCACCCAGAAATCCTATTCCTTGGGAATAATCTGAGGTACATCATTGCCAAGAGGGGGAAATATTGCACACAAAGATGCTCACTGCAGCAGCATGAAGGGAATGGTTCACCCATCATGGCTCATCCACCTGCAGGAATGTTAAGAAGCAACACAAAATAGTACTTAATAAAACCACAAAGCGATGAATAATTCAGCTAAATAATAAAGCCCCAAGGAATGGTCACAGCATATTACTCATTCATTCAATTATTCATTCATGTGGTCATTTATCTACTCACTCATTGATTCGAGAAACCCTGTGCAAAGGAAGAGATGTAAGTCTGGCTCTCCAATCTTGGCCTGGTTGTCTCAGGCACCATCCTGCCCCCAACACGCACACATGTGCACACACACACCAACGTGTACACACAGACACACATATGCACACACACATAATGCCAAGTACTAGGTGGGAGATTAGAGGGTCAACCCCTGTGTGTCCTGGTGCCTCATGGGACCTGTGTTTGAGACCAGCTCTGTCTCCAAGTCCAAATCAGGCAAGTCACTGCCACGCTCAGGACTCTGTTCCCTCATCTGTGAAATGGGGAATTGCACTTTTCCCATCTTCCCATGCCTGTTCTTCCCTGATTTTGCAGTAATTTTTGTCTGGTAACCCAGTGTGTCTTCAATTCTTGAATAGGGGATTGGCTCAAATAAATCCTCAGAGACCTTTCTTACCCTAAAATAACCCTATGGGTCTTTCTCATTTTCTGGTTCTCCTCGGAAGGCCTGCATCATTCCAAACATGAGGGGAAAGGCCTTCATTAAAATTAAAATGAGCTTTGAATCCTGCTTCCTCTTTATTCTCTCTGCCTGTCCTCAGGTAAGTCATTCAAACTCTCTGACCTTTTGTTTCCTTGTTTATAAAACTGAGATAGGAACGACACACACGGTTCCTGGTCCCAGCCCACAGGAACCACATAACCTGTGTTAACCTCTGTAATAACCACCATCAGCATCGTCAAGGGAAGGGAAGGAGGCAAGAGGGGACTAACAGACTTTGAAGACTAGAAAGGAAGCTCTTAGAAATTGCAGGATCTCGAGCAAGGGAAGACCTTAAAAGCTCACCTGGTCCAAGCATTCCAGGTTCAGATCAGCCCTCCAATATTCCAGAGAAATGGCTATCCAACCTCTCTCTGTTTGAATACCTCTCGTAGTGGGGGACTCACCACCTAATGAGTCCATCCCTCTTGTCTCTGGACAGCTCTTCCAACTGACCTGGAACCCAGTGTCCCATGAAACTTCCTCACTAGTCCTCCTAGAGCAGATCAGCTGCCCCTTGCCCTCTAGATGGCCACAGCCACTGTCTTCTCTGCATGAAAGGAACCTCTGATGATAGTATTTGTCTTTCCACAAAAGCTTTGGCTTCTAATCCCAGGACGTCCTGGTTTCTCTCTTCTGAATACATGTGCACTTATCTGTGACCCTCTTACACTGGAGTCAGAGAGAGAGAAAAACCGGATCATCCAGCCCAGATCAAGCCTAGAGATGCCCTGCTGGTGACACAAATGATGGCAGATGACCAGAGAGCACAGGCCTTGTCTAAAGTGGGCGGCTGCCCCTCAACCCCAGCTGCTGATGGCCTTGCAGGGATTCAAGCCAAAAAAGAAACCAGAGGTTAAGATTCGTATGTGAAATCTCTTGAACACTTTATATTGGCAAATAACTAAAACAACCCATGAAGCATTAAAACTGTGGACTGGATCAGTCTGTGGGCGCTTAATCATTTTATAGGTATAAAACCTTTTGAGATTCTGATGAAATTTTGAACAAACCACAGAAAAACCAGATACAAACAATCTTCTGCTCCGAATATTGTAAAGGGCCCGTGTATCCCTTAGGGCTTCTCCCGGATGCCCCAGGAAAGGATATTCTCATCGGATCCCACCTCTTGCCTAATAATAGAGGCCCAACAATTTTGAGGCGACAATTTCTGGCAGTTGTGTGGCCCCTCAGTAGCAGAGTCACAGGGAAACCTAGGATGGGGTTGAGCTGCTTCCTTCCACAGCGCCGAGGTCTGTAAGGCAGAAGCAAACTGAGACATGCACGCCGACCATGTGCCAGACACTTCCCGTGTTTCCTGACTGTCCCTTCCATCAGCTCCACTCAGAAAATGGGGAAACTGAGGTTGACTGGGCCCAGTCACTTGACTCAAGGCAGTTAGATAAAGCAACAGAGTTAGGCTTGGAAGCCAAGACTAATGGCAAAGCTCACACCCTTCAATCTCACCTTACTGCACGCAGCTGGGCAGTGCACCCAGTCAGAAGCCTCTGCAAAACCAAAGCCCTGCAATTTAGAACTTCCCGGGAACAACCCTTTGAACTAAACTAGAAGGGGTCTGAAGATGTGGTCTTCAACTTTCTAGGATCCGCCCTGTATAAATCATCAATGAGAGATAGATTAGGAGCTGGACTGAGCTGTGTGGACACAGACGTGCAAGCTCGGGGCTCTCAAAGATGACAACTAATGGAATGAAGTTCCGAGGAGGGACCCAGCACAGAGCACCCAGCCAGGCCAGTGGTGGTGCCTCCTTTGGCAGATGCCTGATAAGTGTTTCCACCTGTCATCTCCGAGTCTCGCCTTGAGTGGGGAGAAGTGAAGGCACATTTTCCAGTAACACAACTAACACAAATTATGCTTTATATATGAGACAAACAACTCTGATCTGCTACAGAATATGATATGCAGGGGAAAAGAGGGGAACAAAAACAACTCTCTGACCTAGAGGAGGTTGGCGGGGGGTGGCGTAAAATGCTCACATAGGAAAGAGATATAAATTTAGATCAAAAAGGCAAAGTTCTTTGAGAGCGAATGTAAAACTGAAGGGAGGTTAACCCTAACTCTATCCATTTCCCCCCATCTTGCTCTCGTTTTATTCCAGATTTCTTACTGAAAAGTTGAAAGAGGCCGGTATAGCTCAACAACTTTAAAAGTAGCAACCCCAAGAAAAGCTCTGGCATTTGACTCTCGTGGCCATCACTGGGCCCCTGCCTTCTGGGGCTGCTCAGCTAGAATCAATCAGGTGTGTTCTCACAGACTTTGCTCCACTTTACCCTGAAGTTTAGGCAAAGCACAGACACATCCACTCTAAGCTGTTGTCTCTCTCTAGAGGGCTAAGTGTGTCCAGACTTCAGAAGGAAACCGATCTGTGTTTGGAGAGAACACTCTCTCCAGGCCGCATCCACCCACCTCTCATTCCCTCATTGTCACCTGGGAAGACAGTGAAAGCTGAAGCCTGTGACCTCCAGAACCTGCAGCAGAGTGCCCGGGTCTTACCTGTCAGGGAGACGTTCTCAGGAATGCCAGCTGGGGCTCCAGTCCTGGGCCCGGGTCCACTGGAAACAGTTCCAGGAGAAGATGCCAGCCCAGGCAGCCCCCTCCTGGGGGCACCTGCCAGCAGGCCACCCCACCCCCCCTCACAAAACTCAAACAAACTTAATCTCTAGACAAGACTGGCAATACATCTGGAGGCTTCCCCCAGGCCAGGGGGCTGAGAGAGAGAGCTGGCTTTGAAACAAGTAACTGAATGCATACAGTTAGAAGGTAAGGCTTGGAAGTTACAGAATAAAAGAAGTGTGTGAGAAACAGACAAACAGGGAAAGAGGGGGAGACACTTCCTTGGGGAGAAATGCAGTAGCCTCAGCCAGCGCTGCTGCTGCTGCTGCCCAAGAACAAAGCTGTCTGGAGCCTCCCCAGGGGCAAACTGGCGGCGCAGCCGGGATTCCCGGCTAAGAGCGGAGCGCCGGCGCGGGGGCGGGGCACAGCGGGGAGGGCGGGGCCCGCGGGGCAGGGGCGGTCCCCAGGCGAAAGGGGAGAGGCCCGGGATGCGCTTGGCAGTGGCCAGGGCGCTGGGGGGAAGGTGCGCAGGGACCTCCAGAGGCGTCTGGGGGACCAGGCCAACGTTAGGTGCCAGGCAGGCTAGAGGCTGCCCCAGGAGAGGGACTGACAGCTCTGTCCAATTATAGACTTCACCGGATATTTTGGTCGCTTTTACAGCCCGGTCTGAAATAGCCCACCGACTAGCGCGGCAGCTGCCAGCAAGTTTGGAAAGTTTGGAGCCGGCAGAGGGGCTGAGGGTGGGGAATGGAAGGTGGGGCGGGGGAGGAGTGCGCTTTGCTCTTTGTCCAGCGCTGAGCCCCACGCGTGTCAGGGCAGGTGAGAGCAGGTGACCCGCACCCACTCTGTGCTCGGGCTCTTTCTCCAGCTAGCCCTGCTTACTGGCCGTCATGACAGCCCCGGTAGAGGTGATGGATTGTGTACTAATTTTTGGATGAGGACATGGAAGGCTCAGAAAGAGCCTTCTTCTCCTGCCAGAGCACCCCCCTCCCGCCGCCCCCTCCCCCGCCAGCAGAGCAAGCGTGGCAGCCCATGTGGGTCTGGTGAGGACACTCCCTTACTAATGGACTTCCCAGCCCCCAGAGGCAGAGAATGAACAGGTGATGGCCCAGGGTGCCCTTGTACTCTTTCTTCCTGAGCACTGTTCCTAAAAATGAGCCAGGCAGGGGTATTTTGAACAGGGTGAGAACACGCTTAATCCCTGTGGCCTCCCCTAGTCCCCCACTCTGATGGGTCCTAAACTCTAGGGCATCTTTATTTGGATGCCTGCTGCATAGCAACGGTTTCATAAACAGGCAACCTGGGGCTCGCCTGTGACTATGACCTGGGAGCTCTTGACAGTCTCACCCCTTCCTCCGTCTCCTTCCTCATTTTCCAGCCCCCTCAAGGCAACTCATCCCACCCGTGTTTACTGAGCACGCACTTGGTGCCAGGTGCCAGCTAGGTAGAGCACAGACGGTGTGCTGGGCACCTCCAGCGCTGTAGCAGGAATGGTGAGTATGTCGCTGATCAGAGTCCCAGGTAGGGCAGGGAGGCAGAGAAGAGTGCATGTGCCCCTGGGCGTGCTGGTGGGGACACAGGCAGAAAATGGGGATGCAGCCCACCATGTTAAATGACTGAGCTGTAATAAGGCTGTGAAGGAAACAAAGAAGACAGAAGAGTCGGAGAATAAATGAGGGGTGCAAACTCTAGATTCAGTATAGAGGAGACGTCTGCTGCCGAGGCCCAGGACTGAGGAGTGAGAGGGACCCCCATGAGGAAGAGGAGGCCTGGGAGTCAGGGCTGGGAGGGGACCAGGAGCTCGGTGGGGGCTGTACCTCCCTGGGGGAGTGAAGGATTGAGCCCACGTAGAGTTGAGGACCCTTGTGGCCTGGTGTCATCTCCCAAGGGCTGTGGCTAGAGGAGGCTGGATTGGGGAGTGAAGCCCTGACTGGGGCTTGGCGGGGCCTGCTGAGGCTGTGCAGGAAGGTGGTCCTGCGGGCTCAGGAGTCACTGAAGTGCCTTGGCAGGGTGAGGCACAGCCAGTGTGGGGCCTTGTAGAGCCTGCCGGCAGTGGGCACAGCTGGGGAGGAGAGTTCTGGGACTTGAGAGAGAGAGAGAGAAAGAGAGAGAGAGGGAACTAGAATATTCTTGTGGTAGAGAGCAGC
Organism: Indri indri; assembly: GCA_004363605.1. Taxonomy (NCBI): domain Eukaryota; kingdom Metazoa; phylum Chordata; class Mammalia; order Primates; family Indriidae; genus Indri; species Indri indri. The sequence continues at coordinate 41,538 of RJWJ010011424.1, forward strand.
CAGCAGATTCCCCAAGTCGCTGACCTTGACGAGGTGGCGGGAGTTTGGGTCCAAAAGAGCAGCTTCAGCCTGAGGAGGCCCCATGGGAGTCCACATCGGGTGCATCAGCCAAGTCCCACCCAGGTGCCAAGTCCCACCATGAGGGGCTCCCCGAAAGACCGTGGGGAGGACTTCTGTGGAGGGGCAGGTTTTGTGCTGGGCAGTTGGGAGCCCAGAGCCCAGAGCCCTTTCCTGACTGTGGGATGCCTCCCATTCAGTTGCTGGAACCATGGCTGACATATTTTTCCTTAATTTTGAAAGCTGATTCCGTCCCTGCAGACATTTATTTCCTTTAGGGTCTGGATTACATTTGATCCAACTTTGCATTCCCTATGCCTGACATTAGTAGTTCTCAATAAATGTTGAGTTAAATTGGAAAAAAAATAACATTGTGGTCAGATCTGGCTGGAACCTGGAATTCTCTTCTGACCTCCCTTTTCTTTGGAGACCTCATTACACCTGTGTCCACAGCATGGGCTGGTGGTACGCCAATGTGTACCAGGCCCCCCATCACCACAGTGGCTCCACCTCTGGTTTCACAGTGAGGGAAGAATGCTGCCCCTCGTGACTCCCAAGTGGTCCCACAGTCTTGGGCCTAGGTTTGATTTTCTGTTGCTGCTATTACAAATTACCCCAAATGTGTGTGTTTCAAACAATGTGTATTTATCATCTTACAGTTCTAGTGGTCAGAAGTTCAAAAGGATTCAGGCAGGGTTAAAACCAAGGTGCTGGCAGGGCAGGTTCCTTCCAGAGGCTCCAGGGCAGAATCTGTTCCTTGCCTCTTCTAGCTTCTAGAAGGTTTCAGCATCCCATGCTTCGTGGACCCTCCTCCCATTGCTCCAGCTTCTTGCTTCCCTTGTCAGAGCTGCAGCCACTGCAGCCAAATCTCTGCCTGCTTCCCTCTTGTAAAAGCCCGTGTGATGACCTCGGGACTACCAGGTGACCCAGATCCCTCACCACCATTGACTCAATCACTCCTGCAAAGTCCCTTTCACCACTTGAAGGACCATAGTCACAGGTTTCAGGAGCTTGGACATGGAATCCTTGAGGCCATTCCTCAGCCTGGGAAGGCCCTTGAATATCAGCCCAGGACACAGCTCTGTCTGGTCCCACGCAGCCCCTTCCCTCAGCCAGAACCCTTCAGTGTGTGCCAGGCACTGGGGGAGTGACAGTGACAAGATGAACCAAAGGTGGCTACCACATACGAGGGGATGGTAATTACACAATGTGTCCTGTACATCTGGGTGGTGACAAGGGACAGTGTTATGCAGATGCCCTGGGTCAGTCCTGCTTTAGATGAAGTGGGTGTGAGTCAGAGAAGGCCTCTCTGAGAAGATGTCCTTGGAATAGAGAGAGAAATGAAATGAGGGAAGAAGATTTTGGCAGGACAGGAAGAGAGTGTGCAGGAGTGGAACAGCCAGGGCACAGGCTCCACCGTGAAAACGAGCTTGGAACATTTGAGGGGTGGCCACAACGGGCTGCCCAGAACCACCTCTTCCCTCTGACAACCCTGTGATCTAAGGTGGAAATTTTCCCTTCCCTGCAGCCTGCCTGGGGCCCAGCACACCCCTCACCGCAGCTCCCAGGCCCGCCGCAACCGCCTTTGAATTACCCACGGTGGGCATGTCAGGGTGGTGGTCTACCCTTGGTTCTTGGTGTGCTCTTGGCCAAAGAATGACCAGACACACCGAAGGGCCAAGTCCAGACTATTATCTCGGAAAAATCACCAGCACGGCCCATGCCAGGGAGTAACCCCAGGCAGGAAGCAGTTTCACAGGAGCAGCTCGTTATTGCAGAACAAAACGGGTCTGTCTCCATGAGTGGAGAGAGACCGACTCACTCCCTCAGACTGACTAACCCACTCCCTCACTGCAGTCTGGAGTTGTTCCCTTTAATTGACCCAGTCCGGGGGCGGGCTCTCGGGAGGAGTGGGATCTTAACAAATGATCGATAGGTGTCCTCAAAATTCCATCTGTGTATACAGGCTCCCTCCAAGAAAGCCACCTGGGGAGCGGGGGTGAACCACAATGTAGATTTAAGCTAATGACATAATAATTACCTTTAGGTTATTCTAGGTCACTCTCCAAATCCTGGCATGCCTGGGCTGGGGAATTTCCAGATTGATAACGAGTTCCCTCCTTCCCTAGGGGTAGCAGTTGCTCTTTGCTCGGGATAGGATTAAGGGTGGGGCAGCACAAAAATGGAGTGCCGGCCCTCAGCCTTCTTCCCAGGTGGAGCAATTGCTCGAGACAGCACCAAAGCAGGACACCCTTGTCCCTAGAAGAGCCAGAGATTCTAACTATCTACCTTACAGGCAGAGCTCACTCTTCCCCACCCCACACCCCGCTCCAGGCAGCTCCTCAGTATCTTGCCTTGCCCTCTGCTGCCACTACCAGGAACCTGGAATAAACCCCCCAGCAGGTCGGAGAAGTGCAGGTGAGCCCCGCAGGTGGGTGGCCTCCCCTGCAGTGACCTTCACTCCTGAGGGCAGGAGCTCCGGAGAGGAGGCAGGATGTGCCAGTGTGCGGCACGGACTCCCAGCAACTCTCTGCTGTTGCTTCCTCAAACCAAATCTCGTCATTAAAATGGATCCATGCTTTGAAAACATCACGCTGCGCCACAAAGAAGAGAAGAGTTAGGAGACACTCATTCACTTTGTCCTTCCATGTCGGCGATGAGCAGTCAGGCTGGCCAGGGGCTCTGGAAAGACGATTCCTGAGCGCTCTCTGTCTCACTTCCTTTCCCTGTGGACCGTTTCTCTGCCAGGATGACAAATGGTTCAAATTTCTAAGATGTATTAAACAGGAATAGAAAATCTGCATATATAT
>RJWJ010011425.1:0-44391 GCA_004363605.1 Indri indri
AGCCTGAGCAAGAGCGAGACCCCGTCTCTACCAAAAATAGAAAGAGATTAATTGGACAGTTAAAAATATATATAGAAAAAATTAGCCGGGCATGGCGGCGCATGCCTGTAGTCCCAGCTACTCGGGAGGCTGAGACAGTAGGATTGCTTGAGCCCAGGAGTTTGAGGTTGCTGTGAGCTAGGCTGACGCCACGGCACTCACCCCAGGCAAGAGAGTGAGAATCTGTCTCAAAAAAAAAAAAAAAAAAAAAGACTTATTAAAAAACACATGTTGTAAGGCTATAGCTGCCATAGACAGTGATTCCTTTGATGAATCTGGGCAAAGTCAATTGAAAACCTTCTGGAAAGAATTCACCATTCTAGATGCCATTAAGAAAATTTGTGATTCATGGGAGGAGGTTAAAGTATTAACATTAATAAGAGTTTGGAAGAAATTGATTTTGAAGTTGATTTCAAATTTGATGACTTTGAAGGGTATAAAAATTTCAGTGGAGGAAGTCACTGCAGATGTGGTAGAAATAGCAACAGAACTTGAAGTGGAGCCTAAAGATGTGACTGAATCAATCTCATGAGAAAACTTTAATGGATGAGGAGTTGTTTCATATGGATGCACAAAAAAGGTGGTTTCTTGAGATGAAATCTACTTCTGGTGAAGATGTTGTGAACATTGTTGAAATGACAACAAAGTATTTAGAATTTGACATAAATTCAGTTGATAAAGCAGCAGCAGGGTTTAAGAAGATTGACTCCAATTTTGAAAGGAGTTCTACTGTGGGTAAAATGCTAGCAAACAGCATCACATGCTACATAGAAACCTTTTGTGAAAGGAAGAGTCAATTGATGCGGCAAACTTTGCTGTTGTCTTATTTTCAGAAACTGCCAAAGCTACCCCAAACTTCAGCAACTACCACCCTGATCACTCAGCAGCCGTTAACGTGGAGGCGAGACCCTCCACCAGCAAAAAGATTAAGACTTGCTGAAGGCTCTGATGATCATTGGCATTTTTTAGCAATAAAGTATTTTTAAATTAAGGTATGTACATTTTTAGACATAATGCTATGGCACACTTAATAGAGTATAGCATAATATAAGCATAACTTTTATATTCACTGGGAAACGAAACAATTCATGTGACTACGCCGTTTTCTGCAATATTCAGTTTATTGCAGTGGTCTGGAAGTGGACCCACAATATCTCCAAAGTATGCCTGTACTAAGTGAAAGAAGCCAGCTACGAAGAACCACATGTTGTATGTTTTCATTTGTATGAAATGTCCAGAATAGGCACATCCATAAAGACAGAGTGTGGCACGGTGGTTGTCGAGGGCTTGGATGGTCAGGCGTAAACGGGGCGTGACTGCTAATGGGTTTGAAGTTTCTTTTGGAGGTGATGAAATGTTCTAAAATTGATGGTGGTGATGGTTGTACGACTCTGTGAATATACTAAAAACCACTGGATGAACTGTGAATTGTATCTCAATGACGCTGTTGTTTTTAAAAGTTTTTTCATTTTTATTTGTGGAAATATAATGGTCTTTCCAGAAGGTTTTCTTTTCGAAGAAGTTACAAACACACATAAAGAGTCATTGAGTTCTCTTAGAATGGTTAAGACCAACAGTAGTACACAGCCCTTCTCTTTAATCTTTCTCCCTCCCCCAAAACTATCACTTTCAACTCTTTTAGCTTTCTTCTGGTAATTACTTCCATATTTCTATATAATATGTTTATATTGCTATATATTAGGTTTTTTTTTTAAGTTTTAGACAAAATCTATTGACCTTCCCCCACTATAAAGATGAGCAATGTTTGCTTTTATCTCTACTCCTCTCTCCATGTCACACATATCATGCCTCTTATCCATGCCCCGCCATCTGCTTAATACTATATTATAATAATAATTATAGTTACAATATATAATATTATAATTTTGGTAAGATCGCTCCTCACTGTTGATTTTATCATGACCATGAAATACAACTGAGCTATGTAGTAAAGTATGATTCCTTTTTCTTTCATGTGTAAATTTTTGTTTTCTCTGGAGTTTATAACTGTCTTTTTTTCCTCATTTGCTAAGATTTTTATGTGGTCTCAAACTCCAGTTGCCAGTTTCTCCTCTCAATACATTCATTCCCAATGGGTTTTCTACCAACCTCATGAGGACATCTCTCTGGCACCTTCTGACCTGCCTTACCCTGGACTGACGGCCATCAGCTTGGTGCAGAGCTGACAGCCTGTAATTGGTCTTCACTTTCATCCCAGGCTTCCTTCCCTTTGCCTTTCTCTGGTGTTCTATCTCTTGTCTCCTCTATCCGTTGTCTACCTCTTTCTTGGTTTACTCCCTCATTTGAGTGCAACACATCCTCCAGTACTTTCTTGAAAATGTGTATAAGAGAGGTAAATGTTTGAGAATCTGCATGATTCAGTGAGTAATTTCAATCTAGAAACTCTATGTTCTCCAGTTCTTGGAAAGCTTCTTAGAAAGTACCATTGATTATTTCCTTACTTCCATTTTTCTTTATTTTCCTTCTCTGGAGCTCTTATTATTTGGATGCTTAATCTCCCGAACTCATCCTCTAATTTTTTAAATCTTCTCTTTCCTGCTTTCTATCTCTTATGTTTTCTACTTTCTCGGAAATTTCCTCACCTTTATCTTCCAACCTTTTTATTGCTCTTTTCATTTGTTGTTGATGGTGGTCCTCTGAATATTTCCTTTTAAGAGCATTCTATTCCTGTGTCATGAATGCAAACTTTTCTCTTCATTATTTGAAAATATTAATTATAGTTTGTTTTGGTTTGTTTTATGTTTTTGTATCTTTATGTAGTCTGTTTTCTTCAAGTTACTTTTTTTCTGTTCATTGGTTTTGGTCTCTGTCACATCAAAAGCTTTCCTCAGATGTCTGGTACCTTCTTGTTGTCTGCCTAAGTGTAAGCATAGGAAGATAAAAAGCTGATTGGAGGTGAAAAAGGCTGAGCATGGGGGGGTGGGGTAGGGCTGAGGGGCTCGGCATTCAGTTTGCATATTCACTTGATCGCCCCACCCTGCTTTTACTCTGCCTTCAATTGTGCCTGGTGTCTCCCATTGCAAAAATGTCAGTTTAACCCTTTCCAAAGAATAAGCCTTCTGTCTTCTGTTGGAGTAGAGGAGAGGTAGTTACCCAGTAGCCTGGAATGGGGATATTACTGCTTCTTAAACAACTTTCAATCCATTCTCCTTATTTTAGTTCCCTTTGGCTTCTTCTTTTAGAAGTATAGTCATCCCTCAGTATCTGTGGTGGACTGGTTCCAGGGCCCCCCACCCCATACCAAAATCTACAGATGCTGAAGTCCCTATTATAAAAAATCGCATAGTATTTGCATATGACCTATGCACATCCTCCTGGTATACTTTAACATATACTTTACATAAGTGTATAGGTATTAAAAGTAATCTAGAGACGATTTAAAGTATATAGGACTATAGATGATTTAAGTAATCTAGAAGTAATTTAAAGTATACAAGACTGTATTTTTTTAAATTTGTATTTTTTTTTATTGTTTTTTCCTAAATATTTTGGATCAGAGTTTTGTGGAATGTGAAGATGTGGAACCTACAGATACAGAGAACCAACTGTTCCTGGCACCAGCAATTCCTGAGCCTTTCAAGGTTTCGGAAGTATAAGTTGGGTTGGTTCTCAACTTTTCCAACTGCTGGCTCTCTCACATCTGCTAAGTCAATGACTTCTTATCCATTTGCCTTCCACCCTCCAAAATTATACTGTTCTTGTATGCTCCCCACCACATTGTATCATCGTGTGAGTTTATGCCTTAAAAACATCCCTATGTAGTGGTTTAGTGAAGTTTCTCAAAGGAATTTTTTCTAGTGCATTGTTCAATATCAAGTTTACCTGAAACCCAGAAATGTCTGGGTTTTTTGTTTGTTTGTTTGTTTGGTTTTTTGTTTTAGAGACAGGGTCTTCCTTTGTCACCCAGGCTTGTAGCTCACTGCAGCCTTGAACTCCTGGGCTCAAGCCATCCTCCTGCTTCAGCCTCCTGAGTAGCTGGGACTACAGGTGCATGCCACCTCACTGGCTAAGTTTTTATTTTTTTTTTTTGTGGAGACAGTGTCTTGCTATGTTTCCCAGGCTGGTCTTGAACTCCTGGCCTCAAGTGATCCTCCTGCATCAGCCTCCCAAAGTGCTTGGATTACAGGCCTGAGCCACCAAAACTGGCCTGGTCTTTTGAGTATTACTTTGTAGGATGGTTCTGGAATCTAAGACATACAATAACTATTCTTATTTCTTCCAGAGTCCATTTTAGCATCAATACTTTAAGATCTGAGTGGTAGGGTTTCAGTACTCATTCTAGAAGAATAGCGACTAGCAGGGCTTCATGAAATAGAGAGAAATTCATTGGAAAGATGATGAGAATAAATTTTAGAAAAAGGACATACAAGCCAAGAACACTAATGGCAAGGTCCCAAGATTTTTATGTTCTATTAATAATATTGTAGGGTTTTATCAATCAATTATTGGCACTTCAACATTCTTGACATCATTCAATAAGGCATTGTGGAATGCCCAAAGTGGCATTTAGAGTAGTAGCTAAAGTATTGATCTAAAAAATGCATCGCAAAGCATTTTAATTAACAGTTTATTCTAGATAACTTGCTCTCTAAAACACATGTCATGAATTAGGACACTCCCTTAAGAGTTATTCAGAGGCGTGTAGTTTCCTATTCCTTACTGCTTTCTGTATAAGTCAAATGAGTCTATTTCATAGCAGAAAAGGCCTCCTTCATCCATTGGGCCTCCATAAAAGCATTAGCTAAATAAGAGTTCTATTTGGAAAAGGAAGAATACAATAGAATACTTGGATTTCCATGGTCATTTGGTTTCATCGCATTTTCTTTTGAACAAAGGCTTGGTTCCCTGAAGATGCTTCCGTCAGAACTGGGCCTGTTGAATTTGTCAGACTTCAGAAAGCCCACAGTCAGTCAACGCTAAAATACGAAAAGCTAGCCATCTACATAGCAATAGTGAGGAGGAAAATTGGCAATGTGATCTATGCATGCAATTACTTTGTTATTGTTGTTTTTAGTGAAGTAGCTAGTTTAGTTTTATTTTAAGTGCCAAGTTTTGTGGTTAATCTGGAAACAGACAACACATCTATTATTAATCTGAAGGCTGAGCAGATCCTAAAATTAAGTGACAGCTAAGCATGGGGCCTTCTAGATAACTTCCATTTGAAAAGCTTTTTGCTTCCCCACAGTTCATCTTAGAGGGCAGTCCTAAGGCTTTGGCCGCATCCAGCAAGCAGCACTGCTGGCTCCCTCTTCCGCCCCTAATGGCTGTACTTGCCGCATGATGACAACACGGCCAGCTCTCACCACAGAGATGTGGCTTTTCCATGACCAGCTGATGTCTACCTAAGCAGCACCTTTCTTTCTACCTTCCTCAAACTAAATGAACATGTTCATCATGCAGGAGTCAGAAAAAAAAGGCCTCTCTCAAATCTGAGACCCAAGTGGAGAGGCCAGCACACCCTTAGCTAAGCTGTTGAACATTCTGGAAGAAGAAATGCACTCATAGATATTACTAAAATGAAAAGCTTCTCACACTGGAATGGTAGGTAAGTTTCTTGGACTAGTTTCAATGTTTGTACTCTGTCTCCTTTTCCTTTAATACAACTTACATTTCTGTTTTGTCACTGATGTATCAACCCAGAGTAGAAATCCATAAGAGGACAACAGGATGCTCCACAAATATTTATTGGGCATCTACAGTGTTTCAGGACCTGCGGATCAGCAGGGAATCAGACAGCATGAGCACTGGGGCTTCCATTCTAGTTTGAGAAGGAGACATTAAATAAATAATTATACAAATAATGTGCCTAATTATAACTGTAATAAATGCTGTGTAGGAAAAATAGAGAGTGCTTATGAGAGAGCACATCACAGAGGACCTGACCTGGTTGGGGAGAGGTTGGGAGCAGCCCATCAGGAAACCCTCCCCTATATAAACGACATGTAAGCTGAGACACAGAGGATGAAGAGCCCAGTAGAGGAGGAAGAGGGGAATGGAGAGGAAGGAGTGGTCCATAGTGGGGAGCCCCATAAAATAAAGTTGGAAGAAGAGAAGGGCTTAATGTTCTAGGAATGGGAATAAGGTCAGTGGAGCTGCAGAAAAAACAAGAAGGAAAGAGTAGCACAAGCTGAGACTGAAGGAGTGGTTAGGAGCCAGACCTCCAAGGCTCAAAGGCCATGTTAAGAATTTTAAATCACACCTGAAACTAAATGATATGTTTTAAGCTGTAGAATGATATGACCAGGTTTACATTTTAGAAGATAATTTTGGCTAAATAGAGGCCAACTGTGGCTCACACCTGTAATCCTAGCACTCTGGGAAGCCGAGGTAGGAGGATCGCTTGAGGTCAAGAGTTTGAGGTTGCTGTGAGCTATCATGATGCTGCTGCAGTCTAGCCGGGGTGACAGAGTGAGACCCTGTCTCAAAAAAAGAAAAGGAAAAAAAAAAAGAAAAGAAAAGAAAAGAGAAGAGGGAAGGGAAGGAAGAGAGGAAGAAAGAAAATAGACTGAAAGGGGGCAAGAGGAGGCAGGGGAAACTAGGTAGGAGGCCACTATAATTATCTGGGTGAAAGCTGGCGGGGCTTGGGTGATGGTTAGCAGAGAGGAAAAGTGGAAAGATCTGAGATATATTTAGAAGGTGCACTGACAAGACTTACTAGTTAATTAGATGAAGGGGGTGGTAAGGAAGAGGGAAGTGTCAAGTATGACTTAGGTTTATGGCATGAATAAGTGGGTGGATGATGTACAGTAGACACATATAGGATTTTCCTTCAATTTTATAAGAAATGAGAAGGCTGAATTCAGGGTGAAAAAAACACTACCTAGGGTTCTGGGATCTGATTCTGGCTCCACACTAACGAACTGAGATATTAGGAAGTAATTTAGCTTTTCTGAGCTTCAGTATCCTCACCTGCAAAATGATAGGCCTGGGTTAGATTACGTCTAGGGGCCTTGTAGCTATAAAAAGCTACAGTAGAAAACCAGATCTTATGTTCTAGAGTCAGACAGAGTGCAGCTGGAATACTGGCTCTTTTGGTTGTGTGACCTCAGGCAAGGTACTTCTAACATTTTAAGCATCATTCATTCATTTATTCATGCAGCCTATAATTATTAGCAACCAGGCCTGTTCTATAAGCTGGGGATACAGCAGCAACTAAAACAAAGCCCTTGCCTAAATAACTTTTATAGGGGCGACAGACAACAAATAACACAATTTCAGGGAGTGATTAGTGTTGTGAAGAAAATAAAACATGTTAATGAAATAGAGAATGACTCTGGTGGTGGGGGGGTCTCGCTACTTTAGCTAAATTGTTGAGTAATGCCTCAGTTCTCTCATTGATAAGTACAAGCAATACAAGTACCACTCACAGGGTGTTGTGAGAATTAAATAAGATAATACATGCAAGGCACTTAGAACAGTGCTCGGCACCTAGTGAATTTTTTAAATTTTTTATTTTTGAACTTTTAAAAACAGTAATGTTGTTGCTGCTATTGCTGTTATTATTCTGACATGTTTCTATCCAGGGAATTTTATCAACCTTGATAACATTTTTATGACACTTTCAGGGACAGCATTATTCCTAATTGATAACTCACAAAATCAAACCAAAACTGAACTTTGGATCAATGTACCCTGGCTCTGGGAACTTTGAAAATTAATCCAAAACAAGAATTCCGTATATATGGACACTCCTTGTTCTACAGGTGTCCTTCTGCTTTGACCCATTGACAGACTCACTGTGCATAATGAATGGGTAGGTGCCGGCCTCCCTGTGCTCGGGAAGCTGGGTCACAGGGAACACGGCTACATTCAGGTGGGAGGGAGTGTCTGAGCAGCCCAGAACAGTGGGCAAATGGAAGCTCCCCTGTGACACTCTAAAGTTTATTGAATGTTGTCGCTGCCCAGCCACTATGAGGCAGAGGAGGAAACCCAGGCACAGAAAGGTTAAGAAATTTTAATTCAGCTATTTATTTATTTATTTCTCTTATTTTTTTGTAGAGACGGGGGTGTCTTGCTCTTGCTCAGGCTGCTCTTGAACTCCTGATCTCAAGCAATCCTCCCACCTGAGCCTCCCAGAGTGCTAGGATTACCGGTGTGAGCCACTGCACCTGGCCTCAGATACCTATTAATATGAAGAATATGAGGTAAACGAAAGACAGAAGGAGGCCGAGCTCTGTCCTGACACTGAGGCAGGGAGGGGATGGTAGTCTTCGGAGAACACTCCCCAGAGGTCCCAGCCTTGGGGTCTGATGGTCAGTGTTTGAGCAGATGCCGGGAAAGCAACCGAGCGATAGACGAGAAATGGAGGCAAGCCAAGGAAGATGCTAGAGCACCACCGAAAAAAAGGAATGCGCTGCAGTCACAGCCACAGCCGCAGCGACTCATGCGGTGAAGACGTGAACTTGGAAGACAGCTCTGACTCTTACTAGCTTTGTGACCTCAGCAAGTCACTTACCGTCTCCTTGCTTGATTCCTTACCTAAAAGTAATAATCCTATCTACTCCATACTATAGACTGAGGATTAAATGAATGAGAAAGGTACCTAGGAAGTGCTCAATTAGTGTTTGCTATTATTATTATTATTGGTGGCAGCAGCATCACTTACTGAACACTTACCTACTTGGCAAATATTGGGCTGTGTACCTTATATGGATTACCTCATTTAATCCTTAGACAACCTCGTAAGATATGTATTATCATTATGAACAGCTAAAGGGCACAGTGAAGTTCAGAATATGCCAAAGAACAGCGAGCTTAAGTGGCGTAGCCAGAACTGGAGCCCATGCACTCTTCCTCTTGAGCCCAGTCTCTTTCTACTACACTACATGCCCCAGTCCTGTTGGGGTCCTGGAATCAAGAGAACTAGTTGGTAGTTCTCATGGCTCTGTCAATAACTAATCTGGGGACTTTGGACAAATCATATTTGGGCTCTTCCTTCAAGAATAAAATGGAAGGGTTGAATTGATTTCTGCAGCCTCTTCCAACTCTAAATCCTATAGATCATTATATTTGTGTATTTCCAAACAAAAGCTATAAAATTGCCAGTGGACTCTAGCATGTTATGTTTTCAAGAAATTAGATGGTTTGAAATATTTTATGTGCACTATCATCTCAAATTTAAACTGCTACCAGGAAATATTTTAGAAGGGTTTCAAAATGGTTCTACAAGTCAAATCTTCATTACATGTCTATTTTAATGGAATTAGAACTGCCTTTGTTAATTAAATTTCACAGCTTCAGAAAAGAACTGCTCTACATCTACATACACGAGCTGTGAAAGCTTTTTATTTAGTTAATTGAGCATATTAATAACAGAAAACCTCTTCCATGACAATTTTCCCTCTCTAATACGGAACACAGTTCTTTGCTACTTTTTTTCCTCAAACAAATTCCTTCCTCCTCAGGGTAACAAAACCACCTTTTGAGCAGGATAGATTTTCCCAAGGTCTCAAAGCACACACAGAAGAACATCTCCTGATCTGCCTTATCTGGGCCTAGGTGAGGACATGCTCCATCTCCACTGGAGCAACCAATGGATGTCAGAGAGGATGTCAGAAAGTGAGAAGAATCATTCCTAGGAAAGGTGGACCTAGAAAATCCGGCCGGAGAGCTCCTAGCAGGAGGGAACATGGCAAGGATTTCCCTAGCAACACAGCACATTCTTCCCAAGGTGAAAGCAAAAAGAGGAGAAGAACGAGAGAGGGAGGAGCTGGAGGGAGGAGAAGGAGAAGGAAGACTTTCATTGCCAGTTTTACTGCAAGTCACACCTTCCCCGAAGGCCTTGCTGTGCTTGAATGTCCTCAGGATCGGGTGATCAGGCTGTCATTCTGATGAGATCATCCTTTTCCCTTTTAAAATAGGTCTGTGCTGTGTCTTGAAAAGTCATGTATTAATAAGAGCAACAATGTGTCAAAATGGAGTGGAATAAAGAAGAAAGTTATTAGGAATAATTGTTATTGTTCCTTATTTTAGGTAGTGAGCCACTTCCCCAACACAGACACACACTTGTTACATGGTGTACCAAAATAACAAGGGTGAGCTTCCTCCCTGGAGTTATCTGTGATACATGAATTTGATTTCTAAAGCAGCTTCCTACCTTGGAGTCCAGCTTTATCTCACTTGCAGGTAAACATTGTGGCTGAATTCCAAACTGAAAGCCATGTGTTCCATGTGCAATGCACGCTTTGCACATTTATGCAAGCCTTCCTGGAGAGAAAATAGTATTCAGGAAGTCTAGGTTACAGGTGCAAAAGCAGCACACATCTATGAAATGGCCCTGATATTAGGCTTGTCAGGCAACAGGACTTACTTTAGCAATGTTGTTTGGAAGGTGTGTGTCCCAGCATATCAAAACTGCCTTTACTGCAAGGTCCCCCCTTAGGTTTTGAGGAAAGAATCATTTCTGTGTGGGGAAGGGGGAAGGAGGAGGACTGCCTCACCTTAAAGCAGGAATTGCCATTAGGAAGTTCCAGAAGGTAAAATACCAGTCAGCAAATTGACTTGGTAAATCAGGCAACATCTCATTGAGGTTCAGTCTAAACCCATTTTAAACAAACCCCTCTCTGCCATCCCATTGAAAGTAAATGTATGATATTCAGATTGCTACAAAATATATATATGTATGTGTGTATAGATGTATCTATATATATATATGTATGAGAGCTGCCTGGGAATCTCAGCTGTGCAAAATGGCCAGGGCTCTGTCCTTCCTGTCTCTCCACTCATCATTATTCATTGATATGAAGGAAACATGATGGTCTGCTCTCCAGAAATTTCTGCTGCTGCACAAACTTGGGTAGGTTACCGCAACTAATGTGGAAATGTAGTGCTAAGCACGTCCTGGCTGTAAACACAGCAGTCTTGCTCTGTCAGGGCCATCTACAAATGTCTCCAGCCAACTTGTATGATTGTCTTTAACACCTTTTTTTTTTATTTTTTAAAGAAATGAATTTGATTTCATTTTCCTTCCCCAGTTTTCAAATAGTCATTAAAAATTAAACAACATTGGAAAAAGCCTTTTGTGATTATAGCCTTCATTCTCCTGCAACAAACTGGATCTATAAATTTACGTACCATTGTAGATGTAAATTACAAAATTTATATTCAACTGTATTAAAACATCTATTCCAAAAATGATTACCAGTTGTGAAAAGCAGACAGGCTTATCACTTGCTGTCAGTTGTTCATGTCTAGTTAAGCAATAATGTGCTAAAACTGCTCTTTTGTTTTGTGTAAGAATTTTGGCAATAGAAGAAATGAACACTCGGTTAATAAAAACTCAGGCTGCTTTTTGCTTTGATGGAGGAAGCAGCTGCCTGTTTTCATTTGCTGCAGAGCAGCAAAACCCATCAATATAATAAGCAGCTTAGATGCATCCATCCACAGCATCTGTAAGGATATAGGGCTATTCGCTCAAAACCAATCCCTGGTTTAATTTTAACAAAGATGTGTCTGACATATTTGAAAATGCATTATAATAGGTTTTGAAACACGAACAATTTCTCTTTCTTTTAAATACTTTTTACAGATATGAAAGGTTAGTATATATAGCTGAATGATAGCAATGATAAAAACCAGTCCAAACTGTGAGGCCACCCTAAAACAAGGGCAGTGAAGAGAGCGAATCGAGAGGCAGTTATTTAGTTCCCTTCAAAATGGAAGAAATTCATTTGAATTTGATTTCATTCATTTATTCATCCAAACAAATATTTACTGAATCCTTACTACGTATCACACTGAGCTAGATACTGAGGCCACAGCCCCTACTCTCAAGGAGTTCACTCTTCAGGGGAAAAGAGGACCACAAAACCATAAGTAAACAATGTGGCTAGCACAGTGATACTGATGCACATTTTTATATTAGCCTTTGATTTAAAAAAATTCGAATGGGCATACAACACAGTAGAAACTATTTTACATAAAAATTAAAAATCAAATACTGTCTCTTCTATTACACAGTCACACACTTCATTAGACATATCCTTAAGAAAAGACAATCTGATAAAAAAAATTGAATTATGTTTAAACACATGTCAAACTGTTTACTAGTGTAGCCAAGAATTATCACATTTAGGAGAGAAAGTTTTAGGATTTTAAGTTTTGTTTGGACAGCCTCTAATTCTACAGTAACCATTAGACACTTTTACATGATCGTGAATATACCACACAGCAAGCCTAATAGAAAACACAAACTTTAAAGCAACTTAAAATGTGATACAGAATGCTTTGGCTAGTAAAAAATGCTAAGGGATTATTTTATTTTAATGCTAGGTGGCATTCCAAAAAGACAGCTAATTCTAAATTCTCCTCTTTTTCTGATTCAGTATTGGATAAGTGAACATCTCGGCATGATGAGCTAGGGGCCTGTGTGGTGGCGGACATGAACACAGGGTTAGTCATCAGTTTCTCATGATATCAAATTTAAATGAGCATTCATTTGCAGAAACATTAAGAAAATCCTCCTATAAATGTAGAGCTGAGAGCTTTCTTATTCAAACATATTCATTGCAAAGCACATATACATGGCTGGGGTTTTTCTTTAAATAAACTTTTTATTTTGGAATAATTATAGATTTACATAGAAGTTGCAAAGATAGTAGAGAGGAGTTCCTAGAGTTTGCCCAATTTCTTCTATTGTTAACATCTTATACTTCTCAAAACTAGGAAATTGACATTGTTTCATTACTGTTAACTAAACTCAAGGGTTTGCTTTTAATGGAAAGGTTACTGTTTAGGTGAGAGTTGATGAAGGTGTCTTTCAGAAAGTCACAAATTGAATTTAAAGGACAACTCTAGCATCTGTCATCTTTCCTGCCCTTAATTTTCTTCCTTCTTCTTAAGTTATTCTAAAGAAATAATATCAGATTTAAGAGTTAAAAGAGGACACAAAATATATATACCTCAGGGTTTAAAAAGAAAATCTGACCTCATCAAGAGAACTATGTAGCCAAGTGAAGCCTTGGTTTCCCATTCGATTGTTAAACAGGGCAGAATATTATTTCTAAGTCACTATTCTCATAGAAATTCTGATTGCCCCTATTCAATTAATACATTTCATATCACAATGTGATATGGACCTTATAACCAATCTGTGGCAGCATGAGCTAAGGACCACAAAGAAGTCAGAGGCCATTATTTTTCACCCATATCAAATGTTTATAAAGCATTTACCATGAACCCTTTGTCTCTGTGCCTATGTTCGTCTACCTCGGCTCTGCTGCTTAATGGCTGCGCACAATGCTTCTAGAACCCTGCAGAGATTCACGGGTTATGTACTGGTTAAATGGTGGTCTTTCCAATATTTGGAAAAGATGCCTTTGAGGAGATTCTCTAACTACAACTGGTGGTCAACACTTGGCACCTGATGTTTGGGTGAATATTTCCTCCCCAGTGCTGATATATTCTAAGCTGAAAGAACTCCCTCCCTAAAATGCAGACAGGCCCCACGTAACAGACAGAGCTCACCAAGGGACCCAGTAGGGCCCCTCACTTTGTCCATTACTTTCTCCCCTCCCTCGATTCCTTCAACTTCCCCTCTATCCATCGCATCTCCTCTCCTACTTTTCACTTGAATCATCACCTCAGTTTTAGTGCCCCTTTTTCTATTTAAAAGAATTTATAACGAGAGCCAACTTTTCTTTTAAAAAGCAAAAATTAATTATACTTTGATAAAGAAAATTTGCTGATATCATCAATGATTCATAAAAGTAATTTGATCTGTTTTCTTTATGTTGTCTTTGAACATAGACTCCTTGAGGGCATGCAGCTCATTGCTTTCTTCTTGGGGGCGTGTTTATGTGGTGCACATGGAGTCACGCTGTATTTACGAAGAACAGCAGCAAACTGTTCTAAACCTGGAACTCACAACAATAAAAAATGCATCCCTCTTCTTTTGCAAGATCCGTTTGCTGAGCTTTATACGCTGTCTCAGGATCTGATTCTACCTGTAAACGCAATCATGGGTCAATTCCTGTGTGGATAAGTTTCTAATTGTACTTAACCCACTTTCACCAGCTTTCTTATCTATATCCACAATCTGTAGACCCAGCAGGACAATTATCAACAGAAGACAGGATAGATGCTCTGGGAGTAGGGCTGTTCTGGGCCCGAAAGGTGCATGCTTACAAGTTTCCAGGCAGCAACATGGAAGAATCCACATTCAATAGGCCGGCTTTCTCTAAATCAATCTTTTTGCTTCGTTCAGCAGAGTCTGTGTCATAGGTAGTCACATTTGGGGCTCATCTGTGGATATCTACAAACATGCAGGTCTCTAATCATAGGAGCCTAGAATGAGTCCTAGAATGGGCCCCTTAACTGACTTGAGAGAGAGAAAATGATTCTCTGTCTGGCTTTTCTTTGTCCCCTTCTCTTTGCTATGATAAAATTTGTAACCTTAACCCATGTAGCAAAGTGATTTCTCTTAGAATCACAACTCCTTGAGAAAGGTTTTCAAAATACACTATTTAAATGGGACTATTGCTTTGAACTTGACACTACAATTATCTTTCTGTTGGGAAAAATACAGAAATTCTAGAGCTGTTATATTGTTACCAGCCCTTTCACACCAGGACACCTGAGTGTTGTTAAGTTGAGATCAAAGTGCACAGACTGAGTTGTTGAGAGCGGAGAAGTCATCATAGTCTCTATGGACTCATGCTGGACTTCTTAGGACAGAAAACAGATTTCCCTCTCTCTCCAGCAGCAAAGAGTTCATGTTATCGTGAACTCCATCATTCCTCCTCCCTGGCCCCACCTTTAACAAATGATTGAAACAATGGCTTCAAACCCAGAGTGCTGTATTTAGGCTAGAATATATTTCTCATCTGTTCATGTTGCCCAACAGCACTGAAGAGATTTCGGCTGAGCAAATACTATGGTAGAAGTCTAAATTCAAACCATTAGTGACACGAAAAACAATAACCTTTTGGAAGAATATGAAATAGTGTTTACACATCATGAGACTAATTAATTACTATTTTTCATGGGTGCTTCAGAAAAATCTCAATTCATGAAGCAAAGTCTAAAGAATCAAGGGACTTGCTTAGCATCTAGCAGCTAGTTAATGGCCAAGTTTGGGCTAGAACTTCAGTCCTCTAATACTTCACTTTCATTCTCTTTTCAGATTATGAGACTTGAACTATAGTGTAGGAAAGACACCATGAGTTGAGTTGCATCTTGTGAAGAGATTTTGCCTCCCACGTGGAAATCACCGTTTTAAGAAATGAATCATACTCATTTCAATTTCAACATGTTCACATATGCTTAGCAATTAAATTTAAGTCATTTTTGGTTTCTATTTCTCAATAAACAGTTTTCTAGAAACACTGCCTCCTTACCATGCCCCAACACACTGGCTGATGGAAGAGGCTATAGATACATTTAGTTTCAGCTCAACTAATATCAGAATCTCTGAATTGAGGCCAGGAAGCAATATACAATATTTAGATATAGTGACTCCCTTCTCCAGAATGATAACGATTATGCACCTTGCTTTATATAAATGGGCTTCTGTTTGTTTTCAGGAAATTTATCATCTACACATTCATTAGTCTTACTTATTCAAATGTCTACAAGTAATTTGTCTTGCAATTAAGAGTTTTTAGCAGATCCCAATAATTCTTTTGATGACCAGCACTCCTATCATAATAAAAGAGTAATTTTATTTTACATTGTTGTGTCCAGGGAGGGAGAATCATGTCATATATACAATTTTCACACACAGCACGGTGTCGAGAAATGTAATTTGCTGTGTATTCTCTTCTAAGAATATTTTCAATGTTTCTGGATTGTCTCTGCACTCAGGGACAGGATTGAAATCTCCACTTTGGTATTTATCTGAGGCTGTGATAGCTTAGTCGTCTGCCGCCAAATGCCAAGATACGGGGAATCTCATCATCCAGAGACCAGCTGCATGATGGGCAGTTAATAGATATATCAAACCTTAGGATATATGCTAAGCTGAAGAGATGATTGGTTGGTTGATACACTGATTGATTAGCATAGGGAGAATGGGTTTCTTCTTGACAACCTAAGATTATGCTTCAGCTAAGCTCAAATTGCTTACACCTCTTCTATTGGGTTTAAAATTACAGTCCTGTCATCTAAAATCTCTCTTCAATGAAATTTTTACCATATATAAAAATTAAAGGGAAAAAGAAAGTAGGAGCACTGGATAAGAGTAAATGGAGTAGATACATTTCATGCTACTGTTGTTGATTCCACTAGGAAAAGTTGATATGTAAATCCCCTTGAAAAACGTTACACATTTCATAAACGATTACTGAATATCATACAATAATTCAGGGGAAAAGTTCAGTGTGTTTAAGTCAGTGAACACTGTATTTTCAAATACATTACAGTTAGATCTCCTCTATGTAAAAATGAGAATTAAAGAAAAGCTCTCTATTAATCAGGTTTACTCTCTAAGGCACATAGACCCCGTCTTTGGACTTTTAATATTTTTAACTGCTGGCATGCCTTTCAGGGGCAGGGGGAAAAAACAGCAGACTTATTGAGGCCATGGATTAGCTTTGTATTTGAAGCTGCTTAACACGAGTAGTAACTTCTTTAATTAGCAGTAACAATCAGTCACATGTACATCTTGAAATATTTTAATATTGTGCCCGTTTCCCATGCATGTGGAATCAGATATGCTTTAAAATGAAACAAAACCAGATGAACGAAGGAAACACAACCCTGTTCTATCAAACTCTAAACTGATAGTTAAGTGGTATTGAATAAAATCATCAAGACTTTGCACAAAAGGCCAACATTTAGGGCTCCACAAACATCCGATAGTCTTAGTTTACAATAAATTCATTAAACATAAGCTTGGTTTATGATGTCCTGTTTAAAGATTCAATCTCATTGTGCTCTGAATTATCAGAGACTGGCTAAAGAAAGACCTCGCTCTCTCTCCTTCCTCCCCATTCCCCTCCCCGACCAAAAAAAAAAAAAAAAAGCTGGTAGGCTTTAATTCAGCACTTTGAAGAACACCCCCTCCTCTGCCTGAGCAAATAAGGATTTGGTTGCCGAATCACACTGGATAAGTGGTTCATTGAGAATGTTAAAATCTGCATTAATAAATAGGACTGGGCTTCTCGGATTTTCCCCCTTCCTATCAGCTATGAGCGGTAGGGGATCAGCTGCGACTAAAATCCCCAGCTGAACAACCCACATACAACTCAGTGAGCAGACTTAAAACAAGGCCATTTATTGGTGACTGTTATGCAAACAAAGCGTCCAAGTCTTAGAAACAGATGTCAACTGAAGCATATGCTTACTGTAAACTAGAATTTGATTCTCTTTATAAAAATAGACATAAATGGGCCTTCAGAAAGTAGACTGCCTCTTGTTGTCTACCACTGCCTAACTTGATTCAGCCTAAAGCTTTTAAAGAGATGAATAGACTGATATGTGAGGGCAAAAGAATAAGAGTTAAAAAAAATTAAATTGGAAATAAATGATAACATGTTGGAGCAGTTCCCAGAAGCAATTTTACAGATTTTTCTCTAAAAACACAAGACAGGAAGTTAAAAGCTTAGTGCAGGTCACCCATGGCATGTCGAGTTATCATTTCCTACCACTTAGGGTGGAAAAGAAACTGCACGTTCAGGTGGCAAGTTTAGTAGTGCATACTTTTTACCCTCCTCTCGTTCTTTCTCTCTCCCTTACCTCTTCTCACATCTTGATGTCTTTTAAATGTCACTTATTTTACATGAGGCAGTTGGTGGAGACATGAGTCAACAGCAATCAGAACCATTATCCCCTGCAGCGAGCCCTGGTCTTAATGCATTGTGACACCTTTGCTGGCCAGCCACCGATTTACCTTTCTGCTTCTTAGGGAATTAAGTGGCATCATGTGAAAATGGTTGTGATATGAACAGCATGGGCATAACTGGTATTAAATTTACCTCTCAGCCTAAGTGAATTTTCCTCACATGTGACTAATCAAAATGAAAGCCTGTGGACCCAGGCTGAGCTGGCCAGCACTTCCCCACCCCTGGGACCAGGGCTATTTTGTTTTATCTCTTTGTACAAGCTGGCAGAAGTTTAAAGTGAAGGGGATAATCCAGTGCTGGTGTCTTTATGAAATAACATCCTTACATGAAGAGGCTTTTAACTGTCTGTCGCTGTCCTCTCAAAAAAAAGAGTGTGACAATCTCATTTTGCTGAGCACCCTCCCATGAAAAGGGAAAATAATAGCCATGGCCGCCATGGCTAGTACTGACCTTACATGATCTATTATCCGCTAAACACTTTAAAAGTCAGTTTTACATACACCGCGGGGGGAAATGAGGGAACTATCACGATCATTTTCACTTTAGTGAATTTGCCATCCATTTGAAGTCAGTCACTTGATATCCCAACACACCCAGCCAGTGTCACAGTAGAATGCAACAGAAAACACAATTGATTAGAAGATGCCAAGCACAGACACATTGGCACCTTGCTGTTTAAGACATTTGCTAGGAGTAACGGTAGCAGTGGAATGGCTTTGCGTGAACTTTCCTCAAACTTAAACGTAAGAAAAAGAACAATCGAAAACGAAGTCCTTCAAATTTTCAGAAGTGCTTGACATTCCTTCAAAAATATGTTTTACTAACCACTTAGCGGAGATCAGTAGGTGCCAGAGGAAGTGCAGACAGAGCAATTATCATCCTGCACAGTCAGCCTGATGCTTATTCACAGACGAGAGCGGCTTGCATTCTGCCACAAACCAACTGTGCATGTTGCTGATAATAGAGCAGAGGTATTGCTAAATGGGTACTGAAATAGCACACCCCGTTTACTTCCAGCAACTTATTTGTGGAAGGCAATGAAGGCTGGAATATTTTCTTATAACTACAAGAATACTCAACTCATTGTTAACACTAAAATTAGTTTTCTGACATGGTGCATGCTATGCATTTACTTTTCCTTAAATAGGAACTTCCGTGCCTAGAGTATAACACTGATGGCGTTTCTTTCCCCTTGTGGATAATGCATTGCTTCATTAATAAACCATCTAGAAGCCTGACTAGTAATCAAAGTCTTGGTCACTTTACAGTTCTTCACTCAGAAGTTCAAAGACTGTGGGGTAATGCATTTATTCTTGAACCCTTCAATCTGAGGCAGGTAACTCAGAGTGGGAAAAAACAAGGGCGGAGATGGCTGAGAGTGGGGAGACAGTCCAACATCACACACGGTAATTGCCAACATTTGAGCCACATTTATGGAAGTTAATTTCACTAAGTTAGGGTGCTGGGGCAGGGGCAAAAGACAATAGTCAAATAAATGGTTATAATATTCTTAAAGAAATTATCCACCCACAGCCCACAACACTTGAGTTTGCCTTTCAGATACTTCCATCCCGAGCTCCATGACCCAACTCTAATAGTCAGTTGAGAGGAAACCAGGATGGTTTATTCAAAAGAGTTTGAGGAATTCGATTCATAAAGGAGTGCAAGGAGGATTCTGTTAAGGTTCTTTTGGGACCAAACCAACTTAAAACCCAGTCTGCTATGGAATTCTTGGGGATTTTCAACTCAAGGTGGAGATCAGAGAACCAAAATCTCAAGTAGAATGGGAGAAAAATATGATTTGGGGCAAGAGAGTTAATTATGAGTAAAGAAAAGTGAGTAGCAGAGTGTCATTTTCACAAAACATGTACGCGGAATACCAGAGACTGCCATTTGCAGGACTCTTAAGAGAAAGGCTCAGAAGAGACGGCAAGGAAGGCCAAGAGGAGAAGAAAACACTAAGGTGGCAATATACAAACATCCACACTGACAGTCTTATTCATGAGAGAAAAACAAAACAAGTGCAAAACACCAGAAGGTAGCTTGTGAATTGCTAAGTTGCCCGTTGAGTAGTATTTCCTGTTTTTGCTGAGTAAAACCTGCTGTGGGAAAGAAAAATCAGAACACCCAAGCAATCGGTCTTTAGAATTTCATTACGCACTTCAGGAATGAGGCAGGAGTAACAAATCCAACCCAAGTGTTTGGATTGGCCATTTTAGACATGCCTGAACCATTAACTTGAAACTGGAGTGTGCACCAAGGGCGTTCATGCTGTTCACTGATGAGCGCGCAGCCTCACGGTCTCAGGGAAGCTCTGCAGCGGTCTCAGCGAGCGCTCGGGAAAGTTCAGGGAATTACATACATGCCTGTGCCTGGATGTCTCATGTAAGATGGAGAACTCACACTGTCCCCATTGTCATTACCTATTTACTTAACATTCCAAAAGGTCAAAGGAAAGAATTAATCTGAAGTGCACCATCAGATGTCTACTTTTTCCAAGCCTAGTTGTTACGAAAATCTTCCTCCAACCTACTCCGGAGGATTGTTCGGGGTTTTGTTGTTGTTTTGTTGTTGTTAATGGGTTTTCTGAGATTCAGCAATCCAGCGAGGCAAAGAACACAGTTAGCTCTGGATCCATACATGGAATTTCTATCTTCAATGCAGCTGGCGTGACCTGGCTACGCTGGACAGCTCCCTGGAGTGCAGATTGTTGATGAGGAAGGTGGGATTTAATTTGCTTGCATGCCCTTACTCCACGAACTGAATGCAATCTTCTACCCAGGTGTCCCTTCTGCTGAAAATGCACAAGTTTGCCTGTTTTCTTGCTAAATAGTACTTTGGGGAGGGGGTGGGGGGATGTTTGCTGACTCCGCTTATCCCAGTTAAAACTCTTGGCACATTCAAAATAAAGCTATGAATAAACTCATGCTGCCTTTCCAGTAATCCCCCCAACTGCACTTAATCACGGAAATGTCACTTCACTGATTTCATAGCAGTCCTTTTAACAATGAGGTTGGGCTCAACACATTTTGCAGGTGGCAATTGTTTTGTATAAGACAATTTTGATGAAGCAGTTTAGGAGATGGAAATTCCCTCCAAGATTGTTTTAGAAATTCCAAATGTCAAACCAAATCGCAAACACAGATATGAAGGGTCAACACAATCACTGTCCTTTATTGGTATACAGAACTGAGGGCATTGTAAAATAAAACATAATGCTAAAATACAGGCTTGTTTCTTGCAAAGAATTCTGAGAGGAAAAAAAAAATCCTTATGAGGAAAGAAGGCTAGTGAACTAGAAGTAGGAAGATAGAATTTTTAAAAAGAGAGGAAAGAATTACCATTTACTTAGCATCTACTAAAGGCCTGGAAATGTGCTGGACTACTCAGAAATATTATTTCATTTAATGATCAAAATACCTTGCACATTAAGCTCTCTCTTTCAGACGATGAAACAGAGGCTCAGTGAGGTCAGGAGACCAGCCCCACACCTTCTCTCCTCCCCAAGACAGCAAGTAGCCGGGCTTGGGTTTGAACCTGGCCCAAGCTCTTAGACCCACCTGACCGCAGGACCTCTTCTACAGGGACAGTGTGGCTAAAACAGGTATGAAGAAGACTAGGGAGACACAACTAACAGGATGACATTGAATTTGGGGGATGTGGAGAAAGAGGCTCAAGGATGACTCAGAGGTTTAGAGTCCAGGTGACCGGGGAATTTGTGGTGTCATTAACAACAATAGGGGTGTCAGAATGGCAAGCCTGTTTTGAGGATCAAATGATGATATGTTTGTTTTTGTACATAGTGAGTTGAAAGCATTACAGCAATATTCCAGTCAGATCTGCTGGAAATATGGAACTAGATTCAGACCAAGGTTAGGATATAAACTTAAGAAACATCCATAGGAAGATTATAATTAAAAATATGGGAGCAAAGTGAGGGAGGGTAAGAGAAGCAGAGAGAGGAAATAAGACTAAGGGTGGAATTTAGAAGAATGCTTCCCCACAGGGAAAAGCTGTGTAACTTCAATGAGTTACATCACATGTTTGAGTCACAGTTTCATCATTTATAAAATGGGATAATGGATGGATTAATGGATAAACAAAATGTGGTATATATATACAATGGAAATTATTCAACCTTAAAATGGAAAGAAATTCTGACATGGTACAACATGGATGAACCTTGAGGATATTATGTCAAATGAAATAAGCCAGTCACAAAAACTGTATGATTCTATTGATATGAGGTACCTAGAATAGTCAAATTCACAGAGATAGAAAGTAGAATGGTGGTTGACAGGAGCTGGGGGAGGGAAGAATGAGGAGTTATTGTTTTATGGGTCCAGAGTTTCAGTTTGGGAAGATGAAAAGAGTTCTAGAAATTGATGGTGGTGATGGCTGCACAATAATGTGAATGTACTTAATACTGCTGAACTATACACTTAACGATGGTTAATATGGTAAATTTATATTATGTGTAATTTACCACCATTATAAATAAATAAATAAAAAATCAACCCAAATTTTTAAAAATGGGGATAGGGATATCTATATCTTAGGGTTGATGTGAGAATAAAGAGAAATAATATTTGAAAACTTGGCACAATATCTGGCACATAATTTGTCTTAAATGTCAACAAATATTAGTTTCTTCTCCTCTCTTACCAGAAAGGAAGGAAGAAAAAAAAGAAGGAAAGAAGGAGGGAGAGAAGAGTAATAAGAGAAGGGAGATGAAAGTCAGAAAGGTAAATGTCACGGAAGTCACAAAAGGAAACATTTCTAGAAAAGGGGCAGTTTGACAATGTGAAATGCTGCAGAGATCAAGGACAATGAAGATTCTGGAATCTGACAATTAAGAATTGTTGATAACTTCTGAAAAAGCTTCAACCAGTAGAGTGCCAAAACCAGTAGAAGAGTTTAAGGGAATAAAAATTAATCAGCAATTGAGCCGAGGAGGCGAGGAATGCAGATTCCTTTTGCAAGAGGTTGAGGAATACAGAGGAGAGGATTAAGGGAATGTAGGGCAAAGGAAGATTCTTGCGCCATCAGTTGCTGGCTTGCTTTTTTTTTTTTTTAAGGTTGGTAAATCCTGAGGATGTTTGTAAACAAAAGAGAAGAAATTAGTGGAGAGGGACAGGGGAAAGATGCAACAGATAGAAGAGAAAGGAGACAACAGGATCAAGACCACAGGTGGAGGGTTTAGTTTAGGAAAAGGAGTCACACCTTACCCAGGATGGGAGAGAGGCGAAGAAGATTGATAGTTGGATATTTTTTTTCCTTGTGGGGAAGAAATCATTACATGCCAAGAATGAGAGGCTATTAGCAGGGTACAGAAACAACAAAGCTGTATAATCAACTCTTAATTATCAGCATTTTCGTTTATCAGCTTCAAATCTTGCTTTCAAGCAAGTTAGCACTTACTCAGCTTAATTACTTGCTTTGTTAGCATTTCAAACTCAATGTAATATAACTTTGTATGTGGCCTGCAGCCCAGCAGGGTAGCATTTTGACACCTGAACACTTAACCACTTGTGTTGTTCTGGGGAAAGATTTACAGTAGGGCACTTTGGTTGAGGTTGGGGGTTTCCCAGCAGTCTGAGAGACAAGCAGTTAAGCTTTCCAGGTGTTACTGAGTGTGTTTTCATTGTGTGGAGGCATTAGTTTGTTTGCAGTGATTTCTCAGATCAGGTATAGCTTTTTCTTCAATCATTTATTCAACTAACATTTACTGAACCCCAGCTATGTGCCAGAGACTGTGCTCTGGGTTTTAGATACTAAGACGGTCCCTGCAGATGCAGATGGGTGGAGGAGACAAATGGGTGAACGGGTCATTATAAAAACAAAGGGGTAAGGGTTTGTAGTATATCAAAATACAAATGTAAATAACCAAGTATTGGTTGTATATCCTCTTGGATTATTCACTTTCTTTCTTAAATAACTCAAACAATAATTACATACAATACAATGGAATAATAAGGCATTCTGATAAATCCAGGAGAGTAATGTCAAATTTAGCGAGCCCTATCAGACAATGAGTGATTACACGTAGACTTCCATTATGGGGAAAATTCATGGAACTTCTTTTTTCTTTAGGCCACACTGAAGGTTTTGGTGCATGAAAAATAGCAAATATGATTCAAACTTTTGTTCATTCATTATGAAGGGGATTCACCGTGAAGACCCGTTGCTGGTTTGGGCTAGTATAAGTGAAGAGCCCAGAGAGAGGTGCCTGGAAGCAAGCAGGTATCAGATTGTCTCAGCTCCAGGAGCCTGGAGCCCTGAGGGCTGGTTGTCCTAAAAGGCTGCTCAGTTATGCTGGGCTGTTTGCTCTCACCATGAAGAAGCAGTTAACCTTTCTCAATTTCTTTGTAAATGACACTGTCACTTTCTCACACCAGTATTTAAATCTTCACTTCTCTTTCTAATGACCTCCCTCCTTTGTCCTCCAGTTAGAAAGTTTTTCATTTTTCCCCCTTTCCTTCATTCTCATTTTGCCTGGCTCCTTTATCTGTCATTCTCCCTTGTTTCTAGGTTTTGCAGTAAGCGCCTTGGTTTGGATAGCTACCACCACCAAATCAGAACCTCTCTTTTCCTTTTGATTAGTAAACCAACCTCATGTTCATGCTATTCTTGTATCTAAAGTTGCTATAAGAGAAAATTACAAATAACTGAGACATTGATGTATTTCGTTTAGTGGTTATGAAATATCTGTCTATAAGAACTGCTACTTAAAAAAAAAAAAAATAGGGTCCAGGTGCTGTGGCTCACTCCTGTAATCCTAGCACGTTGGGAGGTAGAGACGGGAAGATAGCTTGAGCCCAGGAGTTTGAGGTTGCAGTGAGCTATGATGACGCCACTGCATTCTCGCCCCAGCAACAGAACAAGATCCTGCCTAAAAAAATAAATAAACAAGAAAAATAAAAGAGGAAGGAAAAAAAAGAAAAAAAGCTACAAATAGAATTTACCTACACCTCAACCTCAAACTACTACAAAACATTGTTAATGTTCAGCCTTTTTTTTTTTTTAATGACTATAGGTAATTGTTTTTAATGACTATAGGTAATTGTAGATCTTCCAGTGCTTCAGGGTTGTTATTATTTATCTCAACTACGACAAAACTATAAATGTACAGAAGTGTCGGTAACCCAGAGCTTGGTTAATAGTCTGGCTAATAAGCAACTGAAAATGTTCCTGAAATTGGGAAACATAGACACAATGCCCTCTACACTCCCAAAGCAGAGGCATATTCTCTGGCTGTGTCATGGTGTTCCCTTTAAATGAATAGGTGCTCTGCTGGAGAAAGTCCCTAAACACAACTAAAAAGGAGCAGTGGCCTGATGGTACGAATGGTTGTCTTGTTCTGCAAAAGTAAATTCAAGAGGGGCTCAGTAAATGTCAAACTAAGAGCAGCTGAGAAAAAAACCCCACAAAATTATTTACTGTTTTAGGCATGGAAACTAGAAAAGTGGCATTTCAAATTGAAATGGTAAAAAGCCCTACCCGCTCCACTTGTGAGCTGCATTCAGTTTGGGCAGGTCGTTCTGAGAGTGGAATGCACTCTTCCAGAGTAAGTACGTATTGCTGCCATTCACCAGACCTCCTTGCTAGCCTGCAAGCAGCTATCTCCCCATTATACATCCAAAGAGTAATCAGGGTGAAAAGGACAGTCAGTGTAAGAGGAAATAATTGCAGCTTAAACTACTCTTACTCATTAAGAAGCAAGACTATTTGGGGAGTGTGGGGGGTGGGGAGGGTCAGGGAAAATGGTATTGAGTTTTCATCATCCCGTCAGGGCAGGTCAAGTTTTAGCTCTAGCAATTTTGGCATGATTTTCTATAATCGCATTACAGTTAAAAGTATATTAATCACAGTAACTACCACCATCCTATGGTGAGAGTGATACTTGCAGGAAGGGCAGGGAAAGAATCTGAAGTCCGTCCTGGGGTCTGCCTCTGTGTGTTTGCTGTGAGCCGCCTTTTGTCTTGGAGAAATGTGATTGAGAATCAGTAAAAAACAATCATGAGAATATAATCCCCTCCTTTAGCTGGAAACAAGAGAGATGTAATAGAAAGAAATAGAGAGAGTTAAAAGGCTTGGGGGTTGAGATTTGAAAAGGCCAAACCAGCTGACAATATTTCACCAAAAAAAAAAAAAAAAAAAAAAAAATCCATGAAAACTCACATTAAGCGTGAGATGTCTCTAAATCAATGGTTCTCAACCGGAGAAGATTTTGCCCTCAGGAGACATTTGCCAGTATCTGGGGACATCAGGGGTTGCCACACTGGGTGAGAGTGGAGTGCTACTGGCATGGTGAGTAGAGGCCACCAATGCTGCTGAACATCCTCTGATGCACAGGGCAGCTCCATGCGACAAAGAATTATCCGCCTAACAAGTCAACAGTGTCACTGCTGGGAAACTTGGCTCTAAATAAACTAGAAGAAAGGTTTAAATAATTTAAAAGTCACAGTGTATTCCTATTACCTATCTGAGTTTTTATTATTATGACGTTTGAGGTGGTTATGCATGTCCCAGAAAAATACAGACAGGACTGGAATGTAGGAATCAATGATGACAGGAAAGGGTGCAGATTTGAAGAGAAATTTTAAAGGAAAAAAAGAAGTAGGTTTTTGGAAAGGAGACTTGGTTCTGGAGCATAGCAAGACAATGAGTTTTATTAATGATTTAATATTGTACCAAAATAACTTCATCACACAATATACTCCTAAAGGAGACTACAAAGTCAACTAATCAATAACAACTGGGACATATTAAAAGCTACATGTTAACTTCGAACAAAAAGGCAGCATTTATTAATATTGCAAAGATTCCCTAGGTTGCTGTCTGTACCCAGCACTGGGAAGACCTGGGAAAGATCAATTAAAGTGACTCAGGGCCTGGAAAAGATTAATAGATCAAGAACTTCTTTGATAAAAAGCATGCCTTGGTGAGCAGGAGAGGTGTGCTATGTTTTAGGCATTGGAGTGTAATGTTTAAGGCACCGTGGAGAGACGATTGGCTAGAGATGATGAGAAGATAGACCAGGCCGAGGCAAAGTTTCATAAATGTGATTCTTGAATTAGCAGCACCACCTGGGAACTTATTAGAAATGCAGATTCTCAAGTTCCACCCCAGACCCGCTGAATCAAAACCTCTGGAGGTAGCATCTAGCAATCTGTGTTTTAACAAACTCTCCAGGGACCACATGGAACTGTTTGTATAAGTAAAAATGATCACATATCAGCAATTTCTAACAGTTCAACCTGATGCATTAACATTAAAAATTTCTGTTCATTAAGTCACCATATCAATGGTAAAAAGACAAGCTGAAAACTGGGAGAAGATAATTGTATTAGTATTAGGATTAGTATTCAGAATATATAAGAAATTCTTACAAATCAATAAAAGACAATCCAGTAGAAAAAAATGGGCCAAAAATATGAATAAGTATTTCACAGACAAGGAAACATTAAAGCTTATAATCATTGAAAAGTAGCTGACTAGGAAATAAGGAAATGCAGATTAAAATCATAATAAAATTTACTTAACTACCAGACTAGCAAAAGTTTTTAAAGTCAAACAGTACCAAGTTTTGGCAAAGACATGGTAGAACAAGAACTTCATCCAGTTCTTACAGTAGTGTAAATTAATACAAGACTTTAGAAAATAATTAGATAATATCTAGTAAAATTAACCCAGTAATTCCACTCCTCAGTATATACCCTACAGAAATTCTTGCACACACGTACCAGGAGTCAAGTACAAGAATGTCCATAGTAGCCTTGTCAGTAATAGCAAAAAAATCCAGAAGTGACCCAGTGTCCACTGACAGTGAAATGGAAAAATCAGTCATGACCATACAGTAGAATACTGCACTGTAGTGAAAATGAATGAACTACACACAACATGGACTTTTTAAAAATCTAAATGTGAGTGACAAAGCAAGTCATAGAAGAATATATAATAAGATTCCATCTACATAACGTTCAAAAACATGCAAAACCAAACATGTATTATTTAGGGATACATAAATATTGTAAAATTATAAAGAAAAGTAAGTGAATGATTCACAAATTCAAGACAGTGGTTACTTAAGCAGTGGAGGGAGGGCGCACACTTGGGAGAGGATGCGCAGGTGTTAAAACATCACGCTAGATGATAGGAACACAAGTACTAACTTTATTTCTCTTTAAACTAAATATATACATCATGTATGCTCTCTTGTACATGAATTCTAGAAAAGTAAAGAAAAATAAGTGAACTGGAGGTGAGGTAGTAGAACAGCACAGACTAACTCTTGAGATAATTTTGCTGTGAAGAGGAGCAGAGAAACACGATAGCTAGAGGGCGCTGTGGAGTCAAGAGTGGTCTTGTCTTTTAAGATGAGCGATACTGCCACATGCTTTTATGGTGGTGGAGTCAGGCAGCAGAGGGGGGAATTTGGTAAGGAGGGAAGGAGGGAATAATTTAGGAGCAATATACTTAAGCTGGTGGGGAGGGCTGGGCTCCAGAGCGTAAGTGGAATGCTAGCTTCAGAGAGGTGTAAGGGCAGTTCATTCATCCACCATTTCTGAAGGGAAAGAAGAGACACCGGTACAGACACAGGGGGGTGGGTAGATTTGGTGATGAGACAATGACTGAAGTAGTTCTAGTGCCATTGCTTCTGTTTGCTCCGTGCAATATCGGCCAGGTGATCAGCTGAGAATGATAGGCAAGGAGATATTGGAGGTTTGTGAAGAGCGCATTTACCAAGGAGACATAGCAGGTTTTCTCAAACACTGATTTGAAATCTGTGGTCATGGATTTAAAGTTGGTGTAGTTGATGGCCATGGTCAGTGGCTCAGGTGCAGGCCCAGAGATTAATTAGGGCTGGTTTGTTGAAGTGAGAGAGGAAGGAGTGTAGAGGCTGTGTGTCGAGGATGAATTACATAGCGATGAGCATGGAACACAAATAGGTAAGAAGAGAAATGAGAACCTGACACAGGCGGGAGGAGGGAGTGACGGGCAATGAAATACATACAGGGTGTTGGAGTGGAGGGCCAGAGTTACACAAGCTCAGGTGCAGTTATCCTAGTAACTGAGCTGCAGAAAAAGAAGGTGGGGATCAGAAAACGGGATGTGTGACCTGGAGATTTCAGAGATGGTGTGGTTATTGGTGATGGCAAGGTCTAGGGTCCGACCGTGGGGCTTGGTAGCTGAGATGGGGCTGGGGAAAAGAGCTATGGAGGAGACGAGGTCGAGGAATGGAGAAACTGGAGCTAGATGATCTAGCTACATGGACGTCGAAGACTTTGAGAATAATGACAAAGAGGAAGATAGTGAGCAAAGTCCTAAAATCTTCAACAAATAAGATGGAGTACCTTAGAGATCAGTAGATAATAGCAACTTGTGCTTCAAAGGGGCTACAGTTCTTGAGAGAAACATGTGAAAGCGGCAATGTGAAGCAGTGGTAGGAAGGAGGAAAGAGAAACAACCTTCAACTGCTGAGAGGGACGTGAGGGAAGCAAGGTCCTCAGGAGGCAGCTACATGGGGATATCATCTGCTAGTGATACAGGTAAATAGGGGGTGAGTCTCTTTCTTATTTTAATTTTTTTTCTTTTTGGAGACAGGTCTCTCTCTGTCACCCAGGCTAGAGTGCAGTGGCACCATCATAGCTCACTGCAGCCTCAAACTCCTGGGCTCAAGGGATCCTCCTGCCTCAGCCTCCTGAGTAGCTGGGACTACCGGTGTATGCCACCATGCCTGGCTAATTTTTTTATTTTTTTGTAGAGATGGAGTCTTGCTATGTTGTTCAGGCTGGTCTTGAACTCCTGGCCTCAAGCGATCTTCCTATCTTGGCCTCCCAAAGTACTGGAATTACCACGCCCACATCCAGCCTAATATAGGGTGAGTCTTGATATAATTAGTCAACACAGTCCCTTCTGGGAAGATGGGGAATCTATCAGTTTAAAATTAGAGTCAGGAGACTTTAGCTAGAAGTTTATGAGCCATTAGGAAACTGATCCTGATGCTCACAGTGATGGGTGGTCTGAATTGGAGGTTTTCTTCCCAAGAACACAAACTGATACAAAGGTCTCTGGGATTTTGCCTCCTCATGCCCTAGCTAAAATGTCCGCTTTAGAACATATTATGAAGTGCCTGGATAGTATGGCTACATCTTTAGGTTCCATATCCATATATATGACCAGACTGCTGTGCAAAGATCTGAGCTTTATAAATGCAGAAGGTTTGAGGGTAGGCAAACTGGTTAATTCTCCTTCTCTATGAATTCTTCATTAATTGAGATCAGATACCAGGTGCCAAAAGATCAGAATCCAAGTTCAGTTTTATTACTGGTAAAGTTGGACTGGAGAATGTGGTAGGTCTTCCTCCACACTTCCTGAACTTAGACCTTGGGCTCTATCTAGCCAGTCAGTTTACAGGAGGAGAAGTTTAAGGACACCAGGCGAGGATTATAGTCTGCTTAGCAGTAGTCTGGGGGTCAAAGGAGCCAGGAGGAGCCCTGGACCTTTTCATCTAGCTGTGAGTAGGTAGTGCAGTGGGAGAATGTTGATAAAGAAAAAGCAAAATTTAATTATTTTTAGGGTAAAGAACATTAGAAAGCTCAAAATTATTATAGTATTTAGTTCTTTAAAAATCAATGATTTGAAACTGTCTGAAATTCTGCTCAGAGCCACTACCTTCCACATCCCTTATTCAGGTTGAACAATTTTTTTCCCTCACATTTCATTTTTTCCTTATCTATATTTTAGTTATAAATTTAAATCTCTTAACCTCTTTGCAGAGATCAAACCTGCATTTCCAACTGCCTGAGAAACAGCTCAATCTGGATGTATCTCTGAAGTTTCAATGCAAACTATTTAAACCCTCTCTTCTCCTAAATTTGCATGCTTTGCCTATCCTTTCATTATCTCCACATTTTTCCTAGTTCTCTTTAAGTCAGTTTGATGGGTGAGTGATTTGGCCACCTTTAAAGGATAAAACATAAACACTTCCTCTGCAGGAGCTCTCATGTGTGTCTTCTCTTCATCCCTGTAGCCAGTGTCCTTACTCAGCTGCTCATATTGCAATAGTCTCCTAATTTGACAGGTGGACCCCAAATCAAATTGCAGCTCTTGATTAATTCTTTCACTCAGTCAACAAACGTTTATTGGGTATATACATATATGTAAGAAAACACTAGGTAGCAAAGGGGACATAAAGATGAGTACAACCCCCTTTTCACCTTTGCGATGCTTATAGGACATATAAGAAATGTAACCAAATCACAGCAATACAATGAAGACAGGGACATTAAGGGACAAATGCCTTAAAAGTCTGATAAACCATTTGGGAAGTTCAGAAGTGTGAGCTGTCATTGCCTGCTTCAAGGGTAATGACTTACTAAATTAAAATCAAACTCTTTAACCTGAAACAAGGTCTCCACAATATGGCCTCAACACATGGTTCTTGCCTGATCTTAAACCTCTCCCCTTTACTATACTCTGCCCCGGGAGTTCTCAGCCATGGCTGCACATTAGAACCACTTTGAGAGCTTTTAAAAAAAGAATGTTTATGTCCTATCCCAGACCAAAAAAATCAAAATTCCTGTAGGTAGGCCTGAACATCTGTATATTTAAAAAGGCTCCCCCAGTAATTCTACTCTACTGCCAGGACGGAGAATCACTGTGGACCAAACTCAACCACCTGCCTGTCCCTGAGTT
The DNA here is from genome assembly GCA_004363605.1 of Indri indri. Lineage (NCBI taxonomy): Eukaryota > Metazoa > Chordata > Mammalia > Primates > Indriidae > Indri > Indri indri. The sequence goes on from RJWJ010011425.1 coordinate 31,542, forward strand.
CTGAAGGCCGTTCTCCATTTACCAGCCTCTGCTCATTTTCTGTCTGCTCTTCCTTTTGAAATCTCCTTTAAAATCCTATCAGGAATTTAGGACACAGTTCCAACATCACCTCTTCTTGAAATTTTCTCACGACTGAGGAGGCAGTCTCATCTGAATACTAATATCACTTTGTGCTTGCCTCTCTTACTGTATCTGTCTTTACCTTTACCTTTACCTTTACATTCTAGCTTAATCTACGCATTTGTCTTATCTCCTCTATTAAATTATAAACACCTTCATAGCACCTTATATATAATAAGTGCTTAGTAAATTTTATGTGAAAAAATTAATGAAATGCAAGTTGAGCCACTAATAGGACATTGATTAATGAACATGTTTATTACACATCTATTCTGTGCCCAGAACTGACCTAGCCTCTGTGGCTGAGACCAAAGAAGGATTCTACATGGAGGAGACATTAGAAGGATTACTGACACTTGTTAAAGACCTACTATGTGCCAAGCAATGCTTGGTGCTTCATCTTTGCTATTTCATTTAATCATCTTAACAAACCTATAAGGTGTCATTAGCCTTACTTTATAGCTCATGAAAGAATAGTCTTAAAGAGGTTATATAATTTATCAAGTTCACATGGCAACTAAATCTATATTCAAACTTATGTCTAATTTCAGAACCCAAGTGTTTTTCACTCCGCTCCTTTTAATAAACAGATTATCATGAAACAATCAGGACCCAATTGTTTCATTGAGATAAACTACTTATGGAATGAAGAATTTAGAGAAAGCAGAGTTCAGAGGCTTTGCTGAAGTAACAACCTACATGGCCTTCCCTGGCCACCCTACTTAAAGTTTACCTCCCCCATCACCCCTTATCTCCCTTGCCCACTTTTTTCTCCTTAGACTTATCACTATCTAACTTATTGTAAATTTTATTTATTGACTGTCTTCCCCCATGAGAATATAAACTTCGTACAGCAAGGCTATCTCCATTTTGCTCATTGCTGTACCCCAGCACCTAAGAACAATGCTTACCACATAGAAGGTGATCATTTGTTATACGAATGAATGGGAATATTCATACACAAGATGGGACCTTGAGGAATAGATAGAGTTTAGGTGGCTAAAAAGGATGAATGATAAGATGTTACAGGCAAGCAAAGCCCCATGAGTACAGGCATGAAGGCAAGACTGACATGGTATGCCTCAGGGCAAGAAGACCAATCTAATGGCCATGCTATGTCCGCAGGGAGGAGAACAAAGGCTCACTGAATGCAAAGCTTATGAAAATGCACTTGAGTGGAGAGAGACTGAAGAACCTTTCAAGTTATTGCCCTCTAATGTCCACATTGAAAGGTCCATGGTCAAGATGCTAACCAAGATTACGCAGAAGGGGAAATTCAAAGATGAGCTTATTTATTCGAGATTTATTTATTTATTTTTATTTTGCTTGAAGACGGTAGCTGAATGTTTGCAAATCAATGATGTGGAAACTATGTTCAAAACTTGGGGCATTTCCATAGCTACTATCCAACTTCTGAAGGATTAGAAGATCCCTTCTTAGGTGGAGAAATCAGACATCTGAATGAAAAACATAATCTTAGGTTGGATCCTGGACCTGGAACCTCTCCCACCTTCAAAAAAAACTATAAAGGATCTTATTAGGATAATTGGAAATATTTGATAACATGGATCATGGATTAGATAATAGTATTATATCAGTGTTAAATTTCCTGATTTTATAACTATACCAGGGCTATTTAAGAAAATGTCTTTGTTCTTGGTAAAAAAGACAAAGTGAAATATTTAATGAGGCATGGATGTCTGCAACTTAGTCTCGAATATTCCAGAAAAAAATTATTATACAACTATTTTGATCTGTATCTAATTTATAGTTACCTGTCTGTCTAGAGAATGATAAAGTAAATGATACAGGGGAATCCTTTGAACTATTCTTGAAACTTTTCTGTAGATTTAAAATTACATCAAAATAAAAAGTTACTTTCCCTGCCAAAAACAGAAAATAATAAAGAACACCTTCTCTTCACACTTTAATGGATTGAGATTTGAATGCACATGTCCAATTACGCAAACGCAGGATGAGGAACATGTAGCTTAGCAGTGGCTGTTGTGACTGAGACACAATTTCCATTGATATTAATAGTAAGTACAATCTAAGTCCGTGTGACACAGAAGAGCCTCAGCTCCATTAGTGGATCATGGCAATAAGGGAGCAGATGGTCCTGCTCTCCTCTCACATGCGGCATCAGAAGCACTGAATGCCATCAGACTTTCAAGATGGACACTGAAAACTGGAGCAGGACAACAGGAGAAAGAACAAGGGTAGAAAAGGGACTGGCGAAATTTTCAGATACAGAATAGAGTTGAGTCTGGAGATGAGAAAGCTGATCCAGATACAAGAGTGAGGAATGGGCGCTGTCTTCAAACACTTGAAGTGCTACAGTGTGGAAAATAGCATCTGTTTTTCTCAGGTCAAATTCAAAAAAAGCTTTCCCAATACCTGGAGATGTCCAAAAGCACAAGCGTTTGCCTCAGGAATCATGGGGTTTGTATTAGCGGAAGGATTCAAGCAAAGCTGGAACAGCCGCTCATCTAAGGTACTGTGAATAACTTCAACAAGGGCTGCAGTGCGGGTTGGAATGGATCATCTTTAAAATTCCTTTCTGACCTTGAAAGCCTATACTACTTGATTTAATTTCTGAAAATCCTTGGGAAAGTATAAGGTGACATACACAGTGATAGACACATACATAGATAGACAAGCTATTTTTTACGTGGTGGCATAATCTGATCTGCTATGAAAAGTATGCTGATAGGATATAAAGGTGATCCACAGGCCCTAACTAGGAGCATTGCTCTCTTTGGAGGTAGTAGTTGACACTTCTTGGCCGTGTTTATTTTACTACCACTTATCTGAAACCAAAACAGATTTGGGATGTGTCTCATAAGTAAAAAACTCTGTTTATCACCTCTGCCACTTCAAAATATCCTAAACCTAACTCAAATGCCACTGTTGGGCAAGTTATACATTGGCAGCCTCTAGTCTCTCCTGCAGAAATGCTTGCAAGTTTAAGATCGTTCTTTCATGGAAAGAAAAACAGAAAACCCGAGTAATTACTGGAACTAGCAAAATCAAACTATTAATATAATGGACATTCCATCACACTGAGAGCAGACTGTTTTCCTCAGAGTATCCTCATGGCAATATCAATGGCAATGCTCACAACCATTATTGCTATTACCTAAAGAAATATAGAGTAAAATGAAATGTGTTATTCTTCTGTACTAACTCAATTTCAACCTAAAGCCACTCTGTAAATTAGGCAAGCTATCTACCTTTCATTATGAACCACCTCATGGCAGGAATAAGAGAAATCAATTTGCTCTACTCTTGTTATTGAGTGGTGTAAAGATGATATAACAAGCAATACACACAAATAAAAATAATGGTTTAATAAAACTAACTTTACTATTATAGATTAGAAGGGTAAAAAAAAGCTAAGTCTTCCTGTATGCCACAACTAAAAGATCATCTCTGTTCAATACATATTTTTAAAAAATCCTATCACCAAAAACATAACATTGATTCCATATATTGCTAGCTTTCAAAATACATTGGCCAGATCCTGAAGGAATAATCTAAACATTCCTGTCAACTACACTTTGATCTTAATGTTTCTATAAGCTTTGGAAGAAGGGTTAAGAGGTACATTTTTAAAAACCTAGTAGCTCATTGAAACCACTAAAAATTGAAATGTGTGCAAAATATTATTTCCATTTCTTATGTTGCTATTTTCATTGGCTGTACTCTATAGCAGTAGTTCTCAAAGTGTGGTCCAGGGCCCTGGAGCATCCCCATGACACTGTCAGGAGCTCTATAAGATCCAGGCTATAATAATAATAGTAATAATACTTATTTGCCCTTGTCAGTCTTACTGTCCCATGAGGCTACATGATGTATGATATGGCAACAGATTTAATGCCAAAGCGGATATGAGAGTCCAGCTGTCTTCCATTAAGATAGATAGTTAAGAGGTTTGCAAAAACAACGCCACTCATCTCACTAAAATATTTTGATGTTGTTTTGGAACAATTTTAATAAAAATATTACTTATGTTAACATATAATGGGGTTAATAATGTTATTTTTAATGAGTTTATAAGTAAATATTTAAAAAATTCTCAGTTTTAATTTCTAATATAAATATTGACAGATATAACTCATATATACAAAAGACCTTTGGGTCCTCAACAATTTTTAAAAGTGCAAAGGGGTCCTCAGAACAAACATCTTGAGAACCACAGTTATATAATAATATGGTGAGATACAGCAACGTGTGCCCTTCTTCAGATTTTTGCTAAGAAAATAGAAATAAATAATTTACATTGAACCAATTATATATATGAGTATTTGGGGTAAAATATCATCTCAGTATTATTGTCATATTTTCCCAAGTAAATGATACAATAAAGATCTAATACTATCAGAATAGACAATATATATTAAGGAGAAAAAAGGAAATTTGCCACCTATAGAAATAAATACTATAAAGTGCCATAAAGCAAATGGAAACTTATTCTTTCTTATTTTACTTATTTAGTTTCCTGCTTTGAAAACAATTTGAAACAATCGTTTTGAAAAAAAGACCTATGATTTCACAATAAGAGCCCAGGATCACTAAGATCAACAACTGACAAGATAAAAGAACAAAATTTGGTGGTAAGGCGGGAATGGAGGAGGAATGGAGTGAGAGCAAACTACATCACGGAGCCCTATTTAGAGAAAGCCACAGCAATTAAGCATGAGGGCTTAGCTCCGTGTTTGCTAACAGTCAAAGCAAAACTAAAATGTCATGAATGAAATGGCTCCCACTGTCTAGAAGGAAATAGACTAGCTTTTAGAAGGTGCAGTCTTTCTTGGGGACCTGAACTCTGAAGAAAATTAAAGTAATCTGTCATGAGACTTTTTCATTAAGAGTGATGAGAATAAAAGCAAAAGTAACCTTCTGGAAGGAGTTTCACAAGTTACCCCATTTTATAAATGAGGAAACAGAGTCTACCAGAGGGTAAATAGATTGCCCAAGGTCATATAGCTGTAGTATCAAAGCCAAGATGTGAACTAAAGTCTGTCTGACTCCAAAGTATGCATCTCAACCACTTTCCTAATTGTGTCAAGGCCTTCACATTAAATCACATTTTTATAAAGAAATTCTTCAGAGTCAGCACGCAACTGTGCAAAGAGGCAGCTCTACTATGCAGCCAACTAGGCCACTGTGTAGGGCAGCCATTATCCACTCTAGCATACCCAATGCCCCCTTTTTATAATAACTATCTTGTATTTTCCTTTGTTCTCTTGAAATAAAATCCATAAGTCATATCACCTACCTACAAAGATTTTTAATGCCATAAATAGGACATTAAAACAGGAAATTCATTCATAACAAATAATATTTATCTTAATATGTAAATTCTCAGGCAGGACAGCACTAGAAGACATATGGAAGCAGTCAGATGCTTGCTCCTATACATAGCATCACCTGAACACAGTGATGACAATTACAGAATGATACAGGTGTCTTATACTGGAGGCTCAATTACCACAAGTGGCTTTGCTGTGAATTGACATGATTTTCTACAACAGAAAACTTCTGAACAAAACAAAATACGTTTTCCTTCGATTTAAAAATAAATACATTTCTGGAAAATTCAGGAAAGTAAAGCCGTATGAAAAATAATTTGAGGTGAAGGATACCATTATTTTATATAAAAACAGAATATGGAGAAGAATGCAACATTTATAGAAATTTTAAAACTAAAACCTAAGATCTTAAAGAAATATTGAGTATGCCATATAATTTTGGACTCCAACTCTAAAGGGTACAAGTTCATTTTCTTCCTCTGTTTAACAGAAATACTTGAGAATCCATGAGTGTCAGTTATTCTGTTACTGAAATAATATTTTTTGTCCTAAAAATCTACAAAGTAGTAAGCACGTGGCTAGAAAAGATATATTTTGAGCAATGGAATTGCCTTGTTTTCCTGTTTTAATGAAGTGGTGACCCACCTTCAGGGACCACAAGTCAGGGACATGGCTTGTTCAGAAAAAGCTCCATGTTCATCTTTTCATGAGCATAAAAACTTAGTCTAATTCCAAACTTATGCACCATAAACCATGGAAGATACAACCATGGCCAGAAATGTCTCGATGGCACATGTAATCAAATTTCTGATCTGCCAGGTCCTGTCGTGGGATGTCAGAAGCGTCATTTTGGTCTGGACTTCAGATTAATGATATTCATGAGAAGCCTCAGTTTTAAGACTTTTAAAGACCTGTCCAAACGAATTAGTTTAGACATACGGTCATTGCATTTTGTGTGTGCATGCTTAAATCACTGATTTGCTACATACAAACATGCAAAATAAGTTAAATTTTGCCAACCTTTAATTCTTTAATATACCAGAAGCCTGAAAATGTAGAAGGTGTCTGAATCTTCTAAAACTCCACACTGAGAGGTCCTGACCTCTACCACAGGGCTGCCTTCACATGGCTCTCACACAATCTGGATTTCAAGTGGGGCTACACCCTGATCAGTGCATTAGAACAAATTCGCAATTGTCTGTATCCTCAGATATCCCAAAGATACCTGAAAGAGTTAACCTGCTAAACACATTAACATTACCCATCTAAATATCTGAATGTCTGTCAAAAATCAATCATTTTAGTTTTGTGGTTCTTTCCGACAAGAACTAGCCAAACGGTTTTGGATGGTTCTCAAGAGCACTTGTGGCATTGGTAGGTATATAAGAGGATGCTTACCTTCCTGCTTGCTGTGACAGAAAAGTATTTATCCAGTGCATTTGAAAGCTATCATATTGTTTGAATATAAGTTTAAGTGTGTGTGAGTATACGTTTAAGTGTGGTATATTATTTAAGAGGAATTTTTCTGTGAGAAGGTCATCTCTGCCCACTCTGATTCTTGTCATAATTTTTTTTTTTTTCTCATTTTGAGGGTAATGATGCAGGGTTTGTTAGTGGCAAGAAAAAAAAAAGGACCTTTTCTGGAGGCCATTAGTGTTATAATTAGAGGGCATAATGGGTTTCACAGTGCTCAGTGAAACTTAGAGTGCCTGTCTTGTCACAGTGGAATGGAGATGGGAGAAATAGCTCACCCAGAGTTTCAACAGTTATTTGCCCATGTGTGGCCATGGGCAATAATGTCTCAGAATATACATTTATTATCCACTTATAATTAAGAACAGACCTTCTAGAGTCCCAAAGGAGCTACTACTTCTGTTTAGCTTCTTTCCTTTTCCCAGAAAAAAATTTCCTTTTGAGAAAAGCTATAATGTCTCTGATTCATTATCCACTCTGTTGATAAGTCAAGGCCTTCCAAACCTATTTTTAGAAGTACTATTATTTTTGTTTAGCCTTTTTTTTTTAAGAAAAAAAAACAATTCCTTTTGAGAAAAATTTCCCGGAAGACTTAGAGTTATTGTCTTATGAATTAATGAGTTATTTAGTAAAATACACATTTACCTCTTCTGTCATATCCTTATGTAAAGCCAAATGAAAATATTTCAAATAAATAACATTCTGACTTTCTTCAAGCAAAAACCACTTGTAGAGAACTTGAAATAGTTTTGGTCATTATACTTCTTTGATGCTTTAGAAAGAACTCATTTCACAAAGCATAATCTTTAGTCTTCTCATAATGCTCTCATCTCTTTGTTCATTAATAGATTATTTTCTCCATAATATCACTTAAAAGAAACCAATGTTTTGCCTGCCCTCCCCATTGCCCCACTTAAATCCACAGAACTGGAACGGAAAGCCTCCTGACCTATTTTTAATTTCATGTCTCTTTTAGTTAGCACAAAAAATTGTACCAGAAGAGGCTGATATTTGCGACATGATAAATGAGGTCCTGCTGGCTTCTCCAGATTTCAAGGCCATTAAATTAAATATAAAAAGATAAAGGTTATTGCAGACTTTATCATGAAAACCGTAATGTCATCAAGTTGAACAAGCTGGGTAAGCATGGCCTCTCTCCCCGCTTCCCCTGTGTCCTCTCCTCCTAATTGGATAGCGCTGCTCTTACATACTACGGCATGCAGAGCTGGAGAAGACTCTCGGCTCCTTGCTTTAAACACTCTTCTAGAGTGGCCTTGCCTGAATAATCATATTCTCATTTGGGTACAGATAATGCAAGACCTATTTAGGAGATAAGTTCAGATAGTTAAAAAGCACCTATAATGAGTAACTTTCACTTAATTAAAAAGACAATACATTATTTATATAATCAGCCTAGAAATGGGTAAATCTGGGAGGGTGGGGGAGACAGATTAGTGCATGGTTCAATGACATTTTGCCTCTAGCAAGAAACTGCTTCATGTCAACCAGCCAAACAAAGCATCCAGGCTCTAAAAATAAGGAGGAAACTGATCAGCACAATTTATTATTATTATTATTAAATCATTTACATATTTGAAAATCATCTAAAACAATGTATTTGCGAGCTTATGATTTGTCAAATACAATCATATTAATGCATAAGAAAAAATATGTCTATTATTGCCATGAAAAACCCAAATTAAGTACTAAGTCTCCAAAAGCCAGCTTGTCAAAGTCCACAGGAATCTGCTGACACTTAAAAATTCATCTTTTCCACCCTGAAAACTGACTCTATTTTAAATTCAGCAATTGTACTCAGAATCCATTCTAAGAATACCATTGACCATGTAAGTCAAGATATATAAATAAGGAAGTTAACCACAGCATCATTTATAACAGCAAAAAATGGGAAATAACCTAAATATCCAAAAACAAGCAGTTAGTTAAACAAATTATGGTACATGTACATAATGAGATACTGTGAAACCATTAAGAATGGTTCCTAGAAATATTTATTGACATTAAGAAATACTTGCGATGGAAAAACTCAAGTTTTAAAACAGTTTATGGTGTATAGCCACATGAATATGCATAGAAAAAAGATCCAGAAGGGTATGTAAATAATTGTTAATAGATAATCTTTGGCTCCTAGGGTTAATAGTAGGTTTATTCTTCTTTATGATTATCTGTATTTTCTAATATTTCTACAATGAACATGTATTATTCAAGTAATGTAAAAAACTTTTAAAGAAGGCAATATAACTCAATTTTGCCTTCATGTAAAGGTTCATGAATTATAGAATTCTAAACCTGAATTCTATGTGTAATTGCATCAGGTTTTTTGCCCCCCAACTGGAATTGGAAATGTTATCCGATGTTTGAGATTTACCTTGGAAATTTACATTAATTATATCTGCAGTTCTCAGGCTAAAATCATAAAGTGTTCAACGGACATTTCATTTGTAAGTACCAGGACACTAGCTTTCTCTGGTAATTTACAACATCACAGATAGGTACTTAGTAAGTTCATTGTAATTTGTGGCTGAATTATTTGTCCAGAGTCAATTAAAATACATGGCTAAGAAACTTTTGATTCAAAGAAAGACTCTAAAATTTTTTATAAATGGGTTTGATTATACTGGAACTAGACAATACTCCTAGTCCTTAGAAAATGTGAGTTTTGGTTTCATTGTTTCACTCAACAAATATTGATTGATGCCTAATATGTGTCAGTTTTGTTCTAGGTATTTGATGAGATCTTTTCAATTCTTATTTTAGATCAGTCTTTAAAAATGAATAAAAATAACTCCAAATAATTGCTATAATACAGATAACCACAAAAGATTAATTTATTCAAAAGAGGGATAAAATTTTTCTTTGATCTTTGTAATCTGTCACTAATACAGACTCCTCCTCCGAGCAAACTAACCAAAGCCGCTCCTTTTCTGCATATTTTCTGCATAACTCCAGTTCTATATCATCCTTGGAAGTTTGGAGTGTAAGAGAAATGGGCTCTAGAGATATGGATTCTAGTCCTGGCTCTGCCACAAATGCTGTGGGCGACCAAAGACAAGTTACTTCACTACTCTGAACCCAAGTTCCTCTATCAAGAAGACACAATTATCTGTAATGTTCCTTCCGAGTCTAAAAGTCTGGGATTCTCTTGTTTTATTTTTATAGCAAATGGTATTTCAGCTTACTGCTCCTTACTGTCGTGACTTTCTCATGCCTTGTCTGGCTGAAATGACAGTGAATAGTACTTAGCCAACAACACTTGTCCCACACCCACCTTGTGAAGAGGAGCTCTCTGGGACAGCTGAAGAGGATATTAAAGGCAGAGGAGATGTCCCTTACTGTAAAGGAGCTCACTAGCTAGTTCAAGTGATAAATAGTAAATACAAGAGATACTAAAGGACTCTTAAAAAGCAAGATCAAGGAGCACAAGACTGCACATTAGAAACTAACAGTGTGCCCCGTGAGGAATCAGAATATGCCAAGTGACCAGATTTGAGCAGGATGTGCGCTGAATAAGCTTAAAGGGAGGTTTGATAGAGGTAATAGAAAAGGTTTGGCAGAAAGGGACTAAGGTATTTTGAGTATGTTCCATGTTCATAGGAAGGGAAGCAGGCAACCAGCCAGATGGCAAAGGAGGAGAAGCATGTGGCCTGGATAATCCGCACTCTGGATGATTGGTCCCTAAATAACTGAGGGCGGGCGGCATTTCACTGGGGAGTCAGTAGATGTCAATTGTCCAGCACTGCTTTGCATGGATCCCCATTGTCTAGTCTTTACTTTGGAAACACGGATTAACTCCTTTCCATCATCACACTTACCCCACCAGACTCCTTTTCTCTTAAAGGATGTAAGTTAGTTGTTTCACACTAAGCCTGTGTATGAGAACATGCATGTGCATGTGTGTGGTAGCAGGGGGGCGGTGAGATGCACTACTACCTACCTTTAATCTTCAGGTAGTAAATTCAGACTAGTGAATTCAAAGGCTAGTCAACCATAGAGGCACAATCTAATCAAGTCTTACCAGTGGAGGGCCCTGAGGGGTTGTCATCCCTGGTTACTTCTCACACCCCCAAAGAGAGTCGGCACCTGTGTTCCCTTGGGGACAGTGAGCAGTCCAACAAGCCTAGGGAACATGCTAGGGGTGCCTTACCAGGAACAAGGAGCAGGGCTAATAATGATCACGTTCTTATGGTTCTTATAAACTCTGCCTCTGAGAAGGGAGGGGCAAGTCTTCTTTATAAGAATGCAAATAGATTGCTAAAACAGTATCAACTGCATTGATCACCTGGCATTAAATCCACACTATTAAGTCACAACTACAAAGTCAGAAGAGATCATTTGTCATGGTGAAAGTAAAATTCTTTCTCTCTGGCCCATGGGTGAGTTATTTTCTTTGAAAATATAGCTTTTAAATCTCAACCACAAAACCAAAACTAAAGTGAATGATGAGACAAGATTAAAATAATTACTTCACCAGTCAAAGACATCACCATTAATCATATAATGCACATATACTATTAAAAAGCTTTCTTCAAATGTCACTTTTTCATATTAGAATAATCCCACTACTTAGTACAAGATTTATTTATGAAGGAAAAACAGCTGGTGTGATTTACAATATAACTGTGAGCAAAATCTTTTTTTCCCCAGAAAGCTCATTAAATTCTCCTTTCCTTCTAATGGTTTCATTAACATGCAAGAAATACAGAAGGATTTTAAACCCATAGTAAGTTGAATATGTTTAAATATTTTTAAATTACAAGAAAGTTTGAAAAATGATGGGAAATGACTCATAATCACTCACCTTAATACAACTCCAGGCTCCCTAGCACCTTCTACATACTGTACTATCTCATTGTTGCTGACTTTTTCATATGCATACTTTAAAATTTTACACAGTTGCAACCTTATATACCACTTTTTAAAAACATGTACCTTTATTTGTTTATTTAAATTTTTATTTTATTAATTTTTTCATTTCAGCATCTTACGGGGGTACGAATGTTTAAGTTACATACATTGCCTTTGCCCCACCCAAGTCAGAGCTTCAAGTGTGTCCATCCCCCAAACAGACAGTGTGCACTGTACCCTTTAGGTGTGAATATACCCATCCCCTCGTCCCCCTCCCACCTGCCCAACACCCAGTGAATGTTACTACCATATGTGCACATAAGTGTTGATCAATTAATACCAATTTGACAGTGAGTACATGTGGTGCTTGTTTTTCCATTCTTGTGATACTTCACTTAGTAGAACGGGGTCCAGCTCTATCCAGGATAATACAAGAGGTGCTAGATCACCGTAAGTATTTCTTCACATTGCCCCAGGTCTTCACTATGAGACCTTCTGATGCCTGCATATTCCAATAAAAGGATGCACCATAATTCAGTCAACTATTCCTCTACTACCAGACAACTAGGTTACTCCCAAGTTTTCACTATTCTGCAATTAATAGCTTCATGAACACAGCTATTTTTCTTCTTTAGCCTATTTATTTAAGCTAAGTTTCCAGAAATATTAATTGAATCAACATTTTTATAGCTCTGAACATATTTGCCAAATGCTTTTTAAATGCATTATATCAATTTATGTCACCATCAGCAATGTAATAATTTATCAGTTACACTGAAGTTTAAACTGTACTTTTTTTTTTTTTTTTTTTTTTTTTTGAGACAGAGTGTCACTCTCTTGCCTGGGGCAAGTGCCATGGCGTCAGCCTAGCTCACAGCAACCTCAAACTCCTGGGCTCGAGCAATCCTACTGTCTCAGCCTCCCGAGTAGCTGGGACTACAGGCATGCGCCACCATGCCTGGCTGATTTTTTCTATATATATATATTTTTAGCTGTCCAATTAATTTTCTTTCTATTTTTGGTAGAGACGGGGTCTCGCTCTTGCTCAGGCTGGTCTCGAACTCCCGAGCTCAGAA
>RJWJ010011426.1:0-44384 GCA_004363605.1 Indri indri
CTGGGAGGCCGAGGCGGGCGGATCGTTCTGAGCTCAGGAGTTCGAGACCAGCCTGAGCAAGAGCGAGACCCCGTCTCTACCAAAAATAGAAAGAAATTAATCGGACAGGTAAAAATATATATAGAAAAAATTAGCCGGGCATGGTGGCACATGCCTGTAGTCCCAGCTACTCGGGAGGCTGAGACAGTAGGATTGCTTGGGCCCAGGAGTTTGAGGTTGCTGTGAGCTAGGCTGATGCCACGGCACTCGCCCCCAGGCGAGAGTGAGACTCTGTCTCAAAAAAAAAAAAAAAAAGAAATCACCATAGCTACCCCAGCCTCCAGCAACTGCCAGGATGATCAGTCAGCAGCCATCAACACTGAGGCAAGACCCTCCACCAGCAAAAGAGCACGGCTTGCTGAAGGCTCAGATGATCGCTAGCATTTTTTAGAGATAAGGTAATTTTTATTAAGGTATGTGCATTTTTTAGACATAATGCTATTGCACAGTTCATAGAGTACAACACAGTATAAAGATAACTTTTATATGCACTGGGAAACCAAAAAATTCATGTGACTTGCTTTATTGTGATATCCACTTTATTATGGTGGCCTGGAACTGAACCTGCAATATCTCTGAGGTATGCCTGTAATGAGTTTTGAGTATCTTTTACCTTTTGTTGTTGTTACCTTTGTTTTAATATTTAATTATAAATTTATACAATTAAAATTCTACTAACAGCTTTGTTTAACAACTGGCTCACAAAATTCCAAAAATTTAACAATTTACCTGGCTCCAGCACACCACCCTCACTCTGTGTCTTCCCTCACCTGACTGTCTGGTCTGGGTTCTGCCACCAGGCCAGGACCTTCTCACTTGCTAAGAGGGGGGGATAATGCCTGCCCCCTCACCCAGGGGTCTTTCCCAGGCTTGGAGGTGGCACAGTGCCCAACAGCTGCTCTGTAAGGCAGATGGGGTGGGGCAGCCAGAAGGCAGGCAGAGTGCATGGGCCAGGGTCAGTGGCAGACTCACCCACCCTGGGGATAAGAACAGCTCCCAACTCTCCCAGATCCCTGCCCAGAGCAGAAACATGCTCTCCATACAGACCTCTCCCAGGCTTTAGACATACTGGGAATGAGCTATGGGGGTGCCCACATGCCTCCCCACACATACTTGGCTTGTCTGCTCCCATACTTTGTTCCAGGGTAGGACCTCACCCCCGCGGCCCCCAATCCAGAGGGCCTGGATGGAGGCTCAGATGACCTGCTCTCTCAGCTCATACTGGGCTCTGGCCTACACCGCATCCCCCTGCAGGCGAGGTCCCGTGGGGGAATTCAGGGACAGACTGGTCATGGTCTCTGCCCTGGTATAAGAGTTGGTGCCACACCCCCCTCCAGTGGCAGAGGTCACACATTCAGACTGTAGAACCAGGGTAGGGTGGGGGCACTCACTGATGAGGGCTGAGGCTGTGTCCAGCTTGGGGTCGTATGGACACTTGCCCTTCCCTGACTCGAGTCTCTCAGGCTCCAGGTAGAAGATGTAATCCTGCAGGGCAGAGGGGGCTCAGCACTAGCCAGGCCACTCCCTTCACCAGGAACGATAAGGATCCCAAGGGCCCCAGGTCCCCACGGTGAGAATGAGCCCTCAGGAATACCCCGAGCCCATCCCCTGCACTCCCCAGAGCTCCTCGGGCTTGAACTCCATCCAGCCAGGTGTCCCAGGGCAGGGCCATGCTGTGGATTCCAAGGGAGATGGTTCCTAGCCCCAGGTCTCACATAAGACCTAGGAACCAAGTCTGGGAGGGCCCCATCCTGGGGGCCATGAGATGGGCACGGAGTGGGCTTGTAGGGGCTGAAGCCCTCCATGCCAACTGGCACATGAAGACTCTGGCCAAGGCCAACCACGGGCCACAGAGGCACAACTCTCTGAGCTGTGGCTGCCTGTCTTGCACCAAGAAGGGCCTGCAGACCTGGCCAGGGCAGGGGGCACTGGCTAAAGGCCTGAGGTCCTGTCCTTTGCCGTCAGGTCCAACCATGCCAGAGAGCTCTAAGGTTACTGTGACCCCAGGATTTTGTGTCCTCAGGATGCACCAGTGGGCCGTGGTCTTTTTCCTGCCCCTAGGCAGAGCCCTCAGGCTCCACCTATCTCCCCAGGGAGCCAGGATTTGAGGAGTCCAGTGCAGACCACCTGGAATTCGCAAAGCCCCCCGTGCCTCCCAGCCCAGCCTGGAAGATGCTAGGAGAAAGGTTGGCGAAGGCACTGAGACCGGGATGCACTCATGGGCCACGAGGGAAAGGCAGGGAAAATGGAGGGGAAGGGGAGAGGAGAGAGGAGCAGAGGCAGGAGGAGGTGGCAGCAGGTGGCAGGATGGTGATGGGAAGGTGCGCACAGGCCCACTTCCAGTTACACTCTGCACACGCGGCTTCCTGCACACACAGGGGCTGCACGCACAGCTTGGCACGCATCACTGCCAACACACACAACTCCCTGCTCACACTATGGACGGACACACAGGATCTGAATGATCCTGCTTTGCAGTACTCCCCGCCACAGACACACACACTCTCTCGTTCACCGGCAGCCCCTGCCCCCCTGCCCGCCCCTGCCCAGCCCCAGCTCTCCCAGCCCAGACCCGGGTCATGACTAGTGGACAGACACCACCCCGGGAGAAGAGAGCCCCAAGCACGTGAGTGTGCAGGACACTGTGTCCACTGGATGTCCCATGGGAGACATGGGCAAGGATACCTGGGAGTGATGTGTCAGACTGCACGAATGTGCCACATTCCCACTCTGGGTGCTGAGTAAGGGGTGCCAAGTGCATGTTGGTGTGTGCTCTTGTATGTCTACACACGTGGTCTGAGGCCTGAGGCACAGCTGTGCCCAGGGCTCCTGTCTTCCCCACCTGGTGGCTTCATGATTTCTTGCCTGCAGGGGTCACACTGAGGCTGACATGAATCCAGCTGGGAATGCCTTCTGAGCCTGAGGGCACTGTAGGGGAAGGGGTGGGATGGGTGGGGCACAGAGGTAGAGGGCAGGCTGGGGAGGCTAGCCTGGTGTGCAGGCCCAGGGCGGGTTCAGCTCACAGGCAGTGCTGCCTGGCAAAGGCCTGGAGGGATGAGGCCCACCTGGCGTGGGGCTGTGGGCGTCGGGCGGAGGGCACCATCCGTGGCTCTGCTGCCTCGGCCTCTGACCACCTCCATCTGGGGGGTCCATGGTGTGGCCTGAGAAGACGAGGAACAGGGGTTAGAGCTGGGGGTGGCAGGGGCTGGGGGAGCGGGCTCGGGCTGCCAGCCTCTCACACCACACAGGCCAGGAACACATGTGAGCATGTGGGCCCCAGAGTATGTCTATGCTTGTGTACGTGCACACACACACAGGCTTGGCACACACCTGCACACACATGTGCCCCTTAGGTCCAGTCGCTCTCACGCATGCCCCACAAGGTCACACCAGCTCACACACATGCCTACATGGAGATGGAAAAGGACAGAAGCAGGCGGGGGCAGAGCTGGGGAAGGGGCAGCTCCTCCCAACCCCCTGGACCTGGGGGAGGACCTTAGGCCACGCGGCAGAAGCTGACCCAGGCGTCCAGCTTCTCGACACGGAGGCCCCTGCCAGGCCCTTTGGCTTGGCCACAGGGGCACGGTCCACAGGCATGGCCAAGAGAGCCGGTGCCATGTATGGAGTGAGTGCTTACTATGTGCCAGGCACAGCGCTAAGAGCTTTGGGAGCATTAGCTCACTGCCTCCTCCTCACACCGACCTGTGAGAAAGGCAGCTGTTAGCCCCATTTTCAAATGAAGAAACTGAGGCTACGTGGGGTGAAAGAAGTCACTCACCCAAGATCACAGGGCTTGGAAGTGGCAGGGCTGGGGCTCGAGCCCATCCTCCCATCAGGACCCTGGGTTGCAGCCACCAGTGGGGGCAGCAGCATTGGGGCAGGGCGGGTGGGACTTACCTGAGCTCGGCGGCCTCGGTTCACGTAGGTGCACATGGGGTTGTAGGCACCTGTCCCGCACACATACAGGTGTGTTCGGTTCCAGGGCTGGATGAGCCTGACGAAGTTCCCGCACTCACCCTGGGGCCAGACGGAAAGTTGTGTAGACGCCCAAACACCTGCCCAGCCCTGTTCCCTCTCTGGGGTCACCCGCCCCTTCCCACTACACTCACATTGCCGTCCTTGCCTGAGAGCACGCACTCCTCAATGCGCTGTGGGGAGGCCGCCCAGTGGATCTGCCGGAGATGGGAGTCAGACGCAGCAGCTGCTGGATGGGCCCTGAGCCCTGGGGCTCCACGCCCCCCACCCCCACGCCCCACACCTGGGCTGTCCCTTACAATGAGGGGCTCGCGGTTGATGTCGTGCAGATCCAGGGATAGCACATAGTCCTTGCTGCCTACATACATGCGGTCGTGGTCCTCATCCTTGAGCAGGATTCGGTAGTCGGTGGTGTTGAGCAGAAAGTTGAAGAAGTGGGCGGTGCCTGTGGCCTTAAGCTCTGTGGGTGGAGGACAGGGCTCCAGTTGGGACCTGGTCTTAGACTTCTGGTTTCCCCTCCCAGAGCCTACTTAGCTCCCTCTCCAGTCCCGGACAGGTTGGCAGGAGAAAGTAGGACAGGTAGATAGGCCAGGGAAGGGGCCACACCCAAAGCTAAGCCCCTGATTCACAGACAGCCCTCGCCAGCTCAGGGTCCCAATGAAAGGCAGTGGGTGTGGGCCAAGGTGTGTGGCAGCATCAAAGAATCTTTGCTCAGGTGGGGGTTGATGCTCCCACACCCAGGGTGGGGATGGCTTCCCGCAGGGGCCTAAAGGGGTTAATGAGCAAGTGGGAGCAGGGCCAGGTCTATCTGAGATAGCCCGCAGACGCTGGCATGGAGCCTGCATGCCCTGTCCCCACCCCAGCTGCCACCCAGGCAGAGGGTACAGCTGGTACACAGCAAGGTCCCCACTCAGTCTCAAGTGGGTTAGCCAGGACACCAGAAAGCCTCGCTGGAGCCACATTCCCCCCCAGACCCCCAGCTTGCCCCAGGCCCCCACAAGGCCGCTAATGGTGGAACTCTTTGAATCTACCAGGGACAGTCATTTCTCGGAAAGAGGCTCTCTCCCTGGTGCTACGGTGTCCCCAGGGCTGGGGGCAGGGTCCAGTTGGGTCCTCTGTGTTCTCTTCCGCGTGAGTCCAGCAGCTTCGCCCTCCCACTCCCAGGATGCTGGGGAAAGTCCTCCCTCTTGGGGATGAAGGACAGGATGGAGCTCAGCCACTGACAGGCCAATGACAGACACAGGACTCCACGAGGCTTGGAAACCAGCTTCCGGAGGGGGAGAGCTAAGGGGTCCCCTTGGCAAGCCCCTTCTCCACCCACCCCCAGCTATTTTTAGCTCAGTAGGAGAGGGAACATTGTAAGGAGAAATGAATATTCACATGCACAGGGGGCTTCAGCTGGCAGCACACAGAAGAGCACATGTGTGCATACACACGGCACAGGTATGCACATGTGTCCTGCCGTGGATGAGGCCCTCGCCAAGGGGATCATACGTGTTCCATCCCCCCTCCCCAAAGCTGATAACCACGTCACAGGTGGGACACTCAAGGGGGAGGCCTGGGTCAGGTCCCAAGGCACCTGGAAGGGGAGAACAGCTGGAACCTGAGGCCCTGGACACAGCCTCAAGGTGGGACAAGCAGGCAGCCCCATCCCATCAGTCAAGGTCACCCTCCACTCGGGGCAGCAGTCCCTCACTGGCCTGGCTGACCCTGACCCTTGCTGGTGTGCCAGGGACCCTGGGGTGAGCTGGAGGGCTCTGTCTGAGAGCAGCATCAGACAGGAGCTGCAGGACGTGCTGAGATGGCCATGCAGGGCAGAGATGGGCTGGGGCCGGGGGGTTCCGACAGCCGACCCAGAGCCCACATCTAGGACTAGGACCTCACTCTGAGGGGCTGGGGGGCAAGAAAGGGCCTTGCCCTGCCCAGTCCTGACTATGCAGTGACAAGGGAATACAGGTGATGACCTTGGCCGACCACTGGGACGCAGGGACGCCGAGGGATCAAAGGGCCGATCCCTGCCTGGCCATGGCCTCACCCGCGTGTCCGGCGGTGCCTCTGAAGTCCTGGGCAGGGCAGCCAGGACACCTGTCCTGCACCTGTTGTTGGGCCACTCAGAGTCCCTCGCCTGGCCACCCAGCCACAGTGACAACAGGAAAGTAAACACTCCCCCACCCTCAGGGCTGGGAAGTGGCCAGAGAGGAAGTGGGGCTGCCAGTGGAGCGCCCCCAGGCTGGGACAGACCGCCAGGGGTTATTTATACCCTGGCTGGGGTTATGGCCTCAGTTGTGCCCTTACCCATCCCTCTGGGCTAGGGAGCACTTGGGGGGCATTGGAGGTGGAGGCGGCAGAGGCTCACGTGGACACCTTTAGACACAGGCACTCGGGGTGGGGGAAGCTTCAGACATCTAGCCCCCAGGGACGCAATCGGCCATAATCCCTACCCTCCACCCCTGCCTAGCCTTGGGCCTCTTTAATCTGCACCCTCCCTCTCTGCTGTGCCAGGACTCCAGGGCCCAAGGCCCAAGAGCCCCCGACCTGCTCCCACAGCCCCAGCACTCCTGGGCTCCAGCTCCATCCGTGAGAAAGGCAGGGTAGAAAACACTCAGCAGATGAGGAAACTGAGTCCTGGATGGGGGGCAGGAGACTAGCCTTGAGCCGAATCTTGCCTCTGCACCCTCTGTGCCCCTACCCCCAGTCTGTCCTGGGATGTGGGCATGGAGGGAGCCTCTGCCAGTCATCGAGCACCTGCTCTGTGCCAAGCCCTGTCTCACGACATTCAGGGCACAGGGAAGAGAAGTGATGTGCCAAAGTGAGTGGAGGGGCTATCCAGCTACGTCTGTGGCTGAAGGCGGGGGAGGTCCGGGGGAGCCAGTCCTGGTGGTGGAGATTGTCTTCCAGGACAGCCACAGCCGGAAGGTGACTCACTCTCCATCGACAGGGCACATGACTCAGGACCCTCGGACCCCTCCCAGTGGCTGTGGGATATGGCGTCAATGGCTCTGGTGTCACAGGACGTGATACTTCAGTCACTGTGGAAACTGATAGGGGAGGGGAGCCCCCAGGAGGCCACGTGGATGGGGAAGGATTGGGACCATGGGTCAGGGATCCTTGGCTCTGGCTTGGGTTTCTGGCGTGAGCTTCACAACCCCACTCGGGGCACTCTGAGCCTCATTTTCCAGCCTAGATCATCCCTCAGGCCTCCTAGTACTGACAGTCAAAATGATCCTGGGTGGGAGTCCTGCTCTGATCTGAGGGAGAGGTTAATGCCAGCCATTCCCTGGGTCTCCCCCCACCCATCCTTCATGTCTGGAGGGGAGAGGAGAGTGGGATGAGGTCCCAAGTTCTTCCCCCAAGGAAGCAGGCTGCCAGATGTCACTATATCTTAGAGGACGTCCACCCCCATTGCCATCCTAGCTACCCTATTTCCTAGTGCTGGAGTGGGGAGCAGAGGGGACCATGGGGCGGGAAGGGACTTCCTGCTGACTCAGCCCTGACCCCTAACTCCAGTGTGTCTCCGTCCCCTCCAACCCATGGAAGCGGAACTAAATCCCAAATCATTCATCCAAACCTGGCCTATAGGAGGGGAAACCAAGGTGAAGAGGCTGGGAGTTTTGGGGGTCCCAGAGCAAATGAGGTGCAGGGCTCCAACCTCATCAACCCCCGGCCAGACTGCTAACCTCGCTCACATAGATTGTAGGAAAAAATCGAAACAATGGTTCCCGTGACAGGACCTGCACTCCCAGTTTCAGACGGGAAGGCTGAAGCCCAGGGAAGAGTGGTGCTCACCCCAGGTCACAGGGTGAGGCTAAACTGGTGCCCTGTTCCCCCGCTCCCCCCCGCCACAAAGCAAAGGGTCTGGGGTCCTTCGTTCCCACAAGAAGCCTGGGTCAGAGCAGGAGGTGGTTGAGTAACACTGGGTGCCCTCCTCTGACACCTGCAGTCAGCAGGGGCCCGATCCTACTGGGCCCCAGCGCTCCTAAGGGGCAGGGACTTGGGCCAGAAGGAACCGGGAGTCCGAGGTGGCATCAATGGGTGGGGGGCTGATGTGGACCCTGGTCATGTCCTCAGGCCAGTCCCCACCTCTGCCCCACTTGTCCCAGGTCTGGCTCTGATAACAGAGGTGTCACCTCTCCCCCATTCGAACGGCAATATCGAGAGAGTGGCTGGGGCACAATGGAGGGTTCTGTGGGATGAGCTTTGACCTTTGTAGGGAGGGAGGATGGTGTGCCTGGGTGATGTCTCTGGGGAAGGGCTCCCCACCCCCGTACTCTCAGCCAGGCTGGGCACAGGTTGGGTGGGGCGACATCCGGGAAGGATTTTCCCGTCATTGGGAAGGAAGAGCCTTTTTTGGCAGCAGACACCTCATTTCCGCAGCCATTCCCAGCCTCTGGGACTCTCCCATGGCCATTAGACACTCAGGGTCCTGGCCCGGAATGGCCTGGCAAAGGTCCAGAGGCAGGGACACTCTCGGTGCTCGGGGCCTGCTCCTGGGCGTCTCTGTCTGCTCATCTCTAGGAAGTAGCCGATGAGGCCTCACTTTAAAGCAGGTGGCAAGTGAGGACAGGCCCTGAGGAGGCGTGTCCACAGCCCTCACCACAGACCCCAAGTGGACGGTCCCCACCCCTTGCCGCCCGTCTCCAGGACACCAGGTCTGCTGCCAGCGAAGCAGGGGCTGCTGCAGACACAGGGGTCTTGGAGCAGAGGTGGGCACCCCGCCCCCTTGGTTACAGCCCCACAAAGCAGTAGGCCCTGACTGACAGCGTCACCTCCCCCAATAGGGCTGGGTACTAGGGGGCGACAGACAGATCCTTGCAGTCTGGCTCGGACCTCTGACCTCGTGTGGGCGAGGGCAGCCCTAATCCCTGAGTCAAAGTGAGATGGGACTGGGGGCAAAGAGGGGTGCTGGCCTCGGTCTTTGTCAGTGCTTCATGCACCAGAAAGACAGACCTCCTGATGAGGGGAACTGAGGTAGACGGGGGTAGGTAGCAGAGGCAGTGAGAGCAGTGGCAGGGCCCAGGCTGTCCCTATTGGACACCCCCGCAGCCTCTGGGAAGGGTTGGCCTCCGGCCTCTTTCTCACTCCCCCGAAGCTGTGAGGGGCCCCAGAGGAAGGCCCAGGGGCTGGGCTGGCCCCCTGGCTCCCAGCCTAATCCTCTTTTAATGAGCGGCCAGCCGGAAGGCCTCAGCCCCTGGCCACAGCCCTGCAACCCTGGGAGCCCCAGCTAGGTCGACTGGGGGCAGGGCAGCCCAGATGCCTTTGCCCACCTTCCCCCTGCTCGGCACACCCACTCATGCCCCAAGGCCAAGACCTCAACCACTGACTAGGGCGACCCAGGGCCCAGCACCCGCAGGAGGATACCAGAGTGACACTTGCCTTGTGCTCCCATGGGCCCTCTCTTGGGCACTTTCCATTTGTTCCAGCCCAGGTCCCACATGGGGCTGGGCAGGGGAGGCTGTCACTGTTGACCTGGGGCTAGCTCTCCTAGTTCCTTCTCCCTTACCCCAGATGTTCTGGATGGGAAACCAGACACCAGCTGCCCCATCCCTGGGGGTAGGCTCCAGGTTCCTCTGACCCTAAGCCCCTCAATATCTGCCCCCCATCCCATCCCTGGCCAGCTTTCCAGATTGGAGACCCAGAGGCTTCCCTAGGAGCCATCCATACCCGCCCCCCCTTCCCCCCAGGTAGGTGAGCCAGGTTGATGCCAACAAAACCAATTACAGCCACTCTCACCCAATTAGCAACTAATTATGGCCTCCTAGTCCATTCAACATAATTAACATGTAAATGACTCCGTGTGTTTTTATTCAATAACTGGCTCTGATTGAATTTAATTTGAATGTCTGAACTGAGGACCCAGTTACCGTATTTCACCACCTAGAGCTGCTACTTCCTGGGAAATGTCAGCTCCTCCAGGGGAGAGGGACCCAAGGCCAGAGAAGAGGGTGGAGAGGCAGGCACTATAGCCCCCCGCATCCCTGACACATCCATCCCAGGGGTGCAGGGAGTTGGTGAAGTCAGAAGAGCCCCCAGTGGGACCCTCAAGATGGGAAATCTTCTGGAACAAGGGGCCCCTTCTTAAGGGCTACTGTAAACACCCCAGCTGTTCACATGCGGGGTAAGAGCTGCCCAGCTGGGCTACAGCTCCACTGTACACGCTCCTTCCCTCCCGCTTCAGGGGCTGGGGGCTGGGGCCTGCAGGCCCAGGCATGCCGTTCCCACGCCCGTTCCGCCCCAGCGCCCACCTGCTCCGCCCAGGAGAGGACAGGCTAGGGGTATGGCTCATCCTCACCAGGAAAAGCCAGGAGGGAAGGAGCAGCAGGGTCACTCCCTGGCACACACGCCAGCCCAAAACCAGAGGGTCCACACCCAAGGACATCCAGGGACTTTTGATCCTCTGTCCTAGTGGATGGGAGCTCTCCAGCCTAGGTGCCTCCACTGATCCCTGCCCACCCCCGTGGTTCCATGGCACCAACTGTTCTGAGTCTGAGTGGGCCAAGAGGTCCTACGTGGACCTTAACAGCACACATAGCTGCCTGTGAGCACACTTTTAGGCGTTCAGCAGCCATGCAGAGGTTAGAGCTCCAGCTCAGCTCTGGAAGGACACAGCGTGGTCAAGAGACTTGGCTCTGAGCAGGGGGTGGGAAGAGGTGACCAGGGCCAGGCAAGCAGATCACACAGGAATGTGCCCCAAGAAGTGTGAAGGGGGTAGGAAGAGGGGTTATTCCTGAGGGGCGTTGCACTGATTCATTTCTCAGGTGGGGAGAGTGAAATGGCCGCTCAGCAAACGCCTCCAGTTCCAGAGACCGGGGCCCACCCCTCCTCCCACATTCCAGACCTGGCCCGGAAACCCCTCACTCCTTCCTCCACCACCTCCTCCTCCTCCCGTGACTGCAAAAGACAACAAACTCTCCACGGCTCATTTACTCTGATAAATCACCCAGACGGACAGGCCAGGCCCTGATGGGTCCGACAGGCTGGTGGGTGTCAAGATCCTCCCCCTGCCCTGGGTCCAGCCTTCATCTCTGCTGCCCTCCTTGGACTCCTGTGGTCCCTGCAGCCCCTTCACATCCCCCGCCCAGAGATTCCAAGGATGTTCCAGGCAATCTTAGCCCCCCTCCCCAACATTCCGATGGGGAAACCGAGGCAGAGAGCAGACAGATGCATGCTCAGGAGTCCAGGTAGGGTTGAGCTGGTAGCCAGTCAAGCTAAGGCAGAGAGCACCCCACACAGGCCTGGTGCTGGGACAGGAAGGTGTGCAACAAAATGACAGTGCAGGCAGCCTCAGGCAAAGGCCCCTGGAGTGCTGCCCACTCAGCCTTGGGGGCAGCAGGAGCCCAAAGGGCCCCCAAATTCTGCTCTGCCAATTGTAGCGAATGGCCCATAGGACATTGGCTGGCCAATGGAAACACAACAGTGGGCTCTGCCATGGAGGGAAACAAGGGCATCAGCACCAAGCCCCAAGTGGGAAGAAACAAGGCTCCTGGCTGGGTGCAGAGACCTCAGAGGAAAGAGCATGTCCGGGTAGGAAGCCAAGGAAGGGTGGTGATGGTGCGGGGGAGACGGGGGCGCAGGGGGAGGAAGGAAGGAAGAAGAGTGGGGGAGGGGGATCTGGAACTGAGGCTTCCCAGCCCCAAAGGCTTCCTGATCCTTGGAGGGGCCTGTTGCTTTGGGTCTGTCCTTGCCCTGCAGAGAGATGCACCAGATAGCTGGTGCTTGCTGGGGGCCCCAGTGAGAATGCCACAAGTCACCTGACCAAGCCCCAGTCCCTCCCCGACAGGCTGTCCCCTGGATCCTAGGCCAGCAGCCACTGCCCGGATCCCACTTTTTGCTGGGTCAGGCCAGTGGTCAGAGTCTGGAGCCCAGGAGGCCTCCACCCTCTCCCTAGGGCTGCACAGCAGCCTGGACGGGGGGTGCTGCAGGCCTGCCAAGCTCTAGCAGCCACGTGAGCTGGGCTTTGGATTCAGACCATAGCCTTCTGGCGTCCAGGCCTCTGGCAAAGGCCCTCTTACTATTTCTAAGAAAAATGCAGCAGGAATCCTCTCTGCTCCTCCAAAGCTCAAAGGGCTCCCTTGGGGCAGGGCTCAGATTCCCAGGACAGCACCAGGCCAGGCCAGGCAAACATGCTCTCTGCCCAGCCCTAAGTGAGCGGATGCCTAAGTGGGCAGCCAGGTCTGGTCACCCCTAGCACAAGCTAAGGAGCCAGAGAGGTATTCACAGTAGGGGTCATTGCAGCCGGCCGTGTGCCCCAGCCAGGCTCGGGAGCCCATCTCCAGGGAGCTACTTCCAAGGCATTCACTCCCCACCAAATGTACCCTATCACTGGAATTTTTCCATAATACATATTTAGTACCTCTGCCATGAGAAAAAAGAACTTAAAAACCACAAATAGAAAGTCCAAACTCTATATCCTCGCCTCAAAAGTAAGAGTCCATCTAGCATCTTGCCTTCTTCCCCAGGAGCTGCCCTGCATACACGCGCCTCTCCCCTGCTCTGCCTCTCCCACGACCCCCCTTCCCGTTTCAGATGTGGCCTCCTCCATGAAGCCTGCCCACGTGCCTGTCGTACGAATTTTTCTCCTCCTGACCCCATGCCACCCACCCCACAGGACTCAGGTCCCTCCTGCAGTCCTTCATAAATGCCACCTCCCTTATCAGAAGTTAGAATTCTGGAGGGAAGGGTAAGGCAGTGTGGGACCCTTGGGGCATCCCCCTGGCTCATCCCTCACCTTTCTGCCACCATCAGCACAGCTCCTGGTTCCTGAGACTTCCTTCACCCAGGCAGTAACAACATTCGCACAGTTAATTTTCCCAGTGCAGCGAGGCCAGTATTACTCTTATCCCCATTTTCCAGACAAGGCAGTGGGAACACAAAGAAAAGTTCACCACTCAAGGTCTCCCCACAGCCAGGATGCAAGCAAGGCAGTCTGGGTCCTCAGGATGCTGCTTCCATGGGACCACTGCCATTCCCACCTTACAAAGGGAGAAACCAGGGCTCAGAGAGGCTAAGCCACTTGTCTGAGGTCACACAGCCAGCAAGGGTAGAATTGGGGTTTGTCTGCCTTCAGGGTCAGCCAGTTGATCCATCACCACCACCTCTGCATTTTATCAAATTTAAGTGCCCTGCGCTCTGCCCTTGGTGAGAAGCTAGAGGTCTCTCATGAGTCAGGGGCCAGGTACCAAAGCCCTGAAGCCACCTTCTGAGCTCTTACCACCTCTGGGGGGGTCAAGGCATCAGAGGGGCACACACGCAGGTGCGGGCAGCCAAGATCCCACTCTGAGGCTTGCTGCCTCCCAAGGCACAGGGTGAAAGATGCCTTTACAGGCTAGGGTGAGATTTTTATCTTGGCGGTTTCTCTTTAAATTCTTTATGATTACGAAGCAGCGGGGGCTGCCAAGGAACAAGATTTACTCCTTGAGCATGCACCAGCTCCTCGCTTAGTGCCAAGGGAAGCTGGAGCCAGGGAGGGAGGGGGTGGACATTATGCCAGGGAACCAGAGACGAGGCCTGTGCTGTGGAGATCCAGCCAGTGGTGGTCCCATCCAAAGCTTGGCTGGACCTGGAAGGGCCACAGCTAAAGCTAAAGGCTCAGACCCTGGCTAACTCAGGCTGGGCCTCGGGCAGGTTCTCAGGCAAGCACAAGGATCCTGTCTCCACCCTCCCCAAAGGCCAATGCCTAGCCAGCTAGGGGACAGACAGCCCCCAGGACCTCCCAACTCCCTAATTAGCCACTTCCAAGTCCCCTCTCAGCAGTAAGGCAGCTCCCATTTCCAGGAAAACCGAGATCCCAGATGCAGGGATCTGGGCTCAAGTTCATGCTTTGGGTTTTCCTTCCTCCATGACCCTGGCTCATCCTGGAACACCCACCCCTCACTGGCTTGCTAGCTCCAAACCCCACCATAGCTGTCAAAGTCACCTGACCCCTGCCTGGCTCCCTGGTGCCACCCCGGCCTCAAAGCTCCTGGGCCTCCATCCTCTCCTTCCCAACTCTTCTGTAATCTGAAGTCCCATGCCTTGCTTTGGTTGGCCAGGGAGCCCCCAGGGGCAAGAGCAGGTCCTCTAGCTCTCCAGCCCCACCTCCCCCGGCAGCAAGGCCAATGCCCCACCAAGGCTTGCTAAAGGCACCTCAACCCATGTTCACCGCCCTCCAGGAGTGAAGTAAATGGGCTGTAACCTCGTCATTTCCAAACAAGGAGAGCTGGTAACTTTGGTCCTCTGATGCCACATGCAAATGACTTGAGTGGTGACACTGTTCTGGGCCATTAGCCCCAGAGGCCAGGCCAAGATGGGTGGGTGGGCAGTGACCAGCACCCATCTATTCCCCCTTCGCCTGCAGATCATCCTTCCTCACTGAGCAAGCCAGTAGGCTTGGGGTCAGAGGAGACCCAAACTCCAGGACTGCTCGGGACATTGGAACCCTTTCCTCTCTTGGGCCCTGGTTTTCCCATCTCTGATGTGAGAGGGCTGCCTCGGAGAGCCTGCTCAGTGGAAGGGCTGGATTCTCGCTTCAGCAGGCAGAGGCCATGAGGAACCGACCCAGTTGACGCTGACCCTTTCCTTGGGAAACAAGGCTGGGGAGGCTGAGGCCAGCACCGCAGCATCCTGGAACCCCGTCCCGAGCTCATGGGAAGGGGCTGTGCCTACAGCACCACCACCACCCCTGCTCTGCACACTCAGTCCTGGCACAGGCTCAGGCATCAGGCAGAGCCAGGCTCAACGTCACCCCTGCTCCTGAGTGACTTGGAAAGCCGCTGGGCCCCTCTGAGCCTCCTTCCTCATAGGAAACCTAGGCAGACCGTCCACAGGCATTGGAGGGAACCCTGCCTTGTTCCACCTACTATTATTTCTGTCATTTTCATCTTTCCTGGCCTCCCCCAGCAAGGAAACCTTCTGCTCTCTCTCCCTATTCCTGTCTCAGTTTCCCCAGTAGCACAACCACCTCATGTCATCACAAGACCCCTCTCCCCAGTCAAACACCTCTTGGCCCCAAGCCCTGGACAAAGCCAGCCCAGGCAGCAGCAGTGTGTTGGGGGGTGGCTTCCTGGGAAAAAGTAAACACTCCCCAGGCTGAACAAAGGACCTGGCAGGGCCCTGGCAACCCCCCTGCTGCTACCCCAGAGGGAGGTGGTACCCCACAGCCTGGGTCGTCTCAGGGTGGGGAGAGGAGAGCTTTTTATCTGAGACTTGGCTGGTGATTCTGGGTGAAGGGCGCTCCAGGCCCAGGCATGGATGGGTGGAGGAAAGAGGGTCCCACTGGCCAGGCTCTCCAGCCCTAGGCATCTGTGAGTTCTCAGGAGCCAGGAATCAAAGAATATCTTGCCTGCTCCTGGAAATCTTCCCCACGTGACCCCTCATTTCTGCCTGATCTTGGCTGTGCTACTGACAGGAGTTCAGGAGATGGGCCACAGCCCCCCAAATCTGACTGAACCCTGGGCCCCTTTGCCCTCACAGCCTCCTGGCTCTAGAGCCGGCTGGGGTGCCTGGGCGGATGGGCGGGCAGCAACCCAAGCCTGGCCCAGTTCCTGCCTTTGTTCCTTTATCTGGCCTAGGCAGTGTGGCCCCTCATGCCAGCACCTCCGGCTTAGAGGGTCTAACCCTACCCAGGCCGGAACTGGCACCTCCCAGCTACAGCAGGACCCAGGGCAGGGCAGGGGATGCCCAGTCTGAGCCTTTGCAGCCTGGGGTGCCAGCTCTGGTGTCCATCCAAGGAACAGATGAAGAAACTGCAACATGGAGCCAGAGTGACCAGCAGTGCTTCTGAAAGTGCCCCTCTCTGCTCTCATGTGT
Source organism: Indri indri (assembly GCA_004363605.1). Taxonomy (NCBI): domain Eukaryota; kingdom Metazoa; phylum Chordata; class Mammalia; order Primates; family Indriidae; genus Indri; species Indri indri. Next base: position 15,799 of record RJWJ010011426.1, read on the forward strand.
ACCCTGGTAAGAAAGACAACCCCCTTCCCAACCCCTGGCCTAGCTATGAGATCCCCATTTCTCTAGGCGTTGATCTCCATTCTCACTCCACAAACTCTTGGCGAGGTCTACTCCTCACTGAGGGCCACTCGGTGTGCACATGACCAGGCTGAGACCACCCAGCATGGGGGATGCACAGTGCCTGGTCACAGCAAGTGCTGGGCTCCCAAGGGCAGTGACCACCTGTGTGTCCATTGCTTTTTCAGCTGATTTGACTGTGAGTACCCCACCTTGTCACTGCAGAGTCCCCAGTACTCAGCACAGGACCTAGTGCATAGTAGGTGCTCAAGTATCTGCTAAACTAAAGTGACATCTAAGCATAAAACTAGGACACAACATCAGATGGGAACAGGGAAGGTCACTGAGGACAGGGGAACCTGGGTGTGCAAAGGCACGGAGGCCCCGGGATGCCCCGGGCGAGCTACAGCCCCACCCCAGACCGCCACGGCAGGCCGCTCGGTAGGCTGGCTGCCAGCGAGTTCAGCTTTTAGTCACTGCGGGTGTCGGCTTCAGAGCTAATTGAGAGGGAATCGACCTGATGCAATGTAGGCGCCAGCAAGGCCAGGACACCAGGGTTCTATTTCTGGCCTCACCTCTCCTCCTGCCCAACCTTGGCCCTGCCCTTGCCCGAGCCTCAGTTTCTCTCCCTGGAAAACAGGAACAGAAGCCTTTGCCCCTTTGCCCCGGAGGTCCGATGAGGTTTAAAGGGAGCATACAGAGGACCTCCCTATGTGTCATCCCTCCTGCTTCCTTGCACGCATGATGGCAAAATCAACACCCAGAGTAGACACAGGGTTCCAGAGTGGTAGAGAGTGGGGGAAGGAGACATTTCACTCCCTCGCCAGCACCCTGGGTCCAGGAGCAGGTGAGGAAGGATCTGGTCCCTTCGATATTTATTAATCTGCTCTGAGGAATTCCACCAGGGAAGGGTGGAGGTATCAGCAGAATAAATATCTCACCTTCCCAAGCCTGGGAAAGGGGGTGCTTTTCCAACCCAAACAGATTAACTCTTCTCTGCCCATTTCTCAGGCTCTGCAGAGGCCGTCTTCCAGGCACATCCGCAGAAATTCCAGAAGTCAGTGACTGGGAAATGCTGACGATAAGCAGCTTACTCCCCACTCCTCCCATCAAGTTGCAGTTGCGGGGTGGGATGAGGTCAGGGGAGGGGCCCTGTGGGGGGACGTGGTGAGGTGGGGGCTGGGCCTCAGCCAAGCCTGAGGAAGAAAAGGTCAGCCCAGCCCCTCACCCCAATATGGCTGCCCAGAAATCTAGCCAGCCGGGCTGAGTCGGCCCCGCCCAGGGCAAGCGGCTGGATGAAGTTACCTCTGGCCAGAGGAGGGCCAAGGCTGAGAACTCACAGTGACCCCAGGTCCCCCAGGCCCCAGCATGGCCACTGCCCCTCACCCCAGGCCCAGGGTAGACTCTTCGATCACACACACCCTTGAGGAAGTGGCCGGTGAGCGAGCCGTCCTTACACCCAGCTGTGTGGACCATGTGCGTTCACCTGTCCAGCGGGTTTGCTGCAAAGGTGATGGGGCTGGGAGCCAGCCTCCCACTCTGCAGACCCTAACTCATCATGAAACCTTCTAGTGACTTCCCAGGCAAGGTGCTCACTGGGATCTCAGGTCCTCAGGTCCTCACAATACCATGAGCTCTGCCTGAACCCACCAGGTAACCTCCCTGCCAGTCACAGCCAACAGCACCCTCCAAGATTCCTGGGAACCCCTCCCACCTGGAGACTCAAGGGAAGGTTCCTCAAGCACCCACACTCCAGCAGAGCAGGTCCTGCTCCCCAGTGTCTGCCCAATTGCCTGACCCTCCACCCCAGGGACTGCTCAGGGAAGGACCAGACACATAGCAGGGACGAGGAAGGGCCTCAGCTAACACAAGTCTGGAAGGAGTGACATCCCCATCTCCCCAGTTATCACAGAGAGAGAGAGACACCCTCCAGACCCTAGGCCACCCAGCCCAGGAACCCACGATATGACCCTGGAAGATGCCCAGACTCGGGACCTTTTGGCAAATGTCTAGGTGGTCCAGTCTCCAGCCTTCCCCAGCAAGTCCCTACCTCCCTAGTCCCCCTCTTGCCCCTACACACACATGTGCTGTACAGTTTGTCCTGTTTCTGCCCGGCCCTCTGTCTCCTCTCTCTCGGGTGCACTGGAGCCAAGTGTGGCGAAGAAAGGATGACTCCTGCGGAAGAGCGAGGCAGCCTCTTACCTTTGAATGAGAGCCGGACCCGGGGCATGGCCGGGAGGTGGTCCTGGGTGGGGGTGGCTGGCCAGGCCCCAGTCAGTAGAGAAGCCCAGAGGAGGAGACCAGCGACAGGCATTGTGGGAAGGGCCTAGGGCCCAGGAAGCAGGCTCTGTTCTCTGCACACCTGGGACGGGGAACCAAGATTGGAATGTGTGAGGCAGGTGGGGGAGTCCCGCCCTACCAACATTTCCCTTGTTCAGTTTCTGCCCAAGGTACCTCAGTTTCCCTTCGGTGGGTACCTCCATGCTCACACCCCCAGCTGGGGGCCATGAATGCCCCTGTGTGCAATCATCTCGTAAGTTCTTTTGCCTGCCTTCGTCTGGAGAGGTGTTACCCGTGGGCCAGGCAATGGTGGGCAACCTGGGCTCACTAGGACTAATGGGGGCTGCTGGGGACCAGCCTATGCCTCAGAGCATACTGAATTCCATGACCTTGGAGCCCTTTCCAGTTCCCAACAGGCTCTCTCCCCTGCACCCACCCCCAACAAAGTGGGCTTCCCCTTCTTTCTCCCACCTCAAGGAAAGAGGGAAGAGATGGGGTACATCCCTGCCTACTCCAGCCAAAGCTCTCCTCCCGGTGCAGAGAAATCTGGACCTGATTATTGGGGTGGAGGGGAGGCTGGGGCGAGAGTGGGGGGATGAGTGAGATGCAAGTGGACAGCTCAAAGCAGAAGAGAGCACCAGTCAGAAAAGGAGAGGCAGAGAATAGCAGGGGCCACTTTTATTAAAATCAAAGCAGGAGGGACCCAGGTCAGACAGGCAGAAGGACTTCCTGCTGGGGAAAAGTTACAGCTGTGCCTCTAGAGGGTGAAGAAGGAGAGCCAGGATGGTCAGTGGGCCTGGGGCAGGGTCTGAGCCAGATGCATTCTTCCCTTATGAGCCCCCCAAATCCCAAACAGGTCCAAGTTTCAATGCTGTGTTTTTCAAATATTGTCTCCCCAGGCAGACTGGCTGTTGGGTAAATGCAGCCCAGCACCAGTTGTTAGAACATATTGCTCCCTCCCGGCATAAACCTGTGCCAACTCCCCCCCACCAGGATGCACTGCGAGTGGGGGCATCAAGGATAACAACTGAGAGCCCTCCCCCAGATATGCTCTGTCCATCCCCTTCTTCCATAGCAGGCAGGACCCCAGGCCCATTGCTAGGTCTCTGGGATGTGGCTGAGCAGTTACTCCCCTGCCATGGCTACCAATGCTGAGGCAAGGTCCAGGCTCCACATCTGACTCTTAGGCCCCACTGAACAGACCCTGATGCCCTCCCCAGGCCCACCTCCCTGAGCCCTTGCCTCTCCTGCCAGGGCAAACTACGCATGGTACTCAGGAAGTGCAGCTTCAGGCCTCCTGGCCCACTCCTCATGTGGTGCCTCTGTGAGAACACCTTCTCCCGATTGCCTGGCACACCCCTCACGTTCCCTCAAGATCTCCCCTCAAAGATGCCCCCTCCTGGGGAGGCTGGCTGGGGGAAGGGAGAACCAGAACCAGCCCCTCCCCCAGTGTGGGGGGGCCCAAAGCTAATGCTGACTGAATGGCAGGCTCTGACAAGGGGGGCAGGTGGGAGAAAGGGCTGTGCAGCCACCATCACCCTCGGGGTGTACCTGGGAGGCCCCCACTAACAGTTGTGTGAATATGCACACGTCCACACTTGCATGCCCACACACGTCTTCACAAGCATGAGTTTGCTCAAGAACTTGACCTGCTAGTGGGGTGGGGCTCAGGGGAGCTGAGAGATACCATCCTGGTTTGGGGAGGGTAAGATGCAGCTGAGTCCCTTGGACGGCTTTAATCCTATGTGTCAGGGGCTCATGTCAACCTGCCTCCTGCCTCCCCCCACATGACCTCATTTTTCCTGCCTCCATTTTCATGGTGACAAGGTCAGGGTCACCAAGGACAGGGTTGGAGTCACCTAAGGTGTCCAGGGAGGTGGGGGGCCTTTCCGTGGAGCCCCTACAGGGATCCCATAATGCTCTGTCCCTTTAAAGAGGTGAATGAGGGATGCTCAAGTCTGCTGGGCCTCAGGCCCAAGTCCAAGCCCCCTCTGGGGCAGCCTAGCCTGGTGGGGGAGAGAAGGAGAGGGAAGGAAGGAGAGGAGAAGGAGGACAGGGAGGGGAAGGACAGCATCTTTACAGTCCCTTCTCCTCTGCCAGCCCCTGGATGCCTTCTATTCAGCCCCAGCCCCAGAAAAGCCCCCAAGTCAGACCGAGCCCAGGTGGGTGGACAGAGGAGGAACAGCCACCGCCACCTGGGAGCCCACCAGGAGGAAAGAAGAGGAGAGAAGGAAGGCTGGTGGGAGGGAGCAAGAGAGGGAGGCAGGCGGGAGGGAGGAGGAGAGAGGGAGGAGAGAGGGAGGGACGGAGGAGAGACGCTCAAACAAAGAACCGAGGAGCTGGGGCTGGCAAGGGGTGCAGGGAAGGGGCGGCTAGAGGAAGGAGTCCGGAGGCACCTGGGGGCAGGACAGGGGGCCAGGTGGTCCAATTGTCCAGCCCGATCCAGACCTCCCAGGCTTGGAGTGGGGGGCAGGGGAGGACAGCCTGCCTCAGGGAAAGGAGGTTGGCTCCTCGGAGCTGAGAACTGCCTGATGGAAGGGAGGCAGGAACAGGGGCTGTGGGGGACACCGGGAGGAAATTATTAACAGTATCCCACCCCCTACCCAGCCCCTCAGATATTCCCCCCACCCCCAACAAGAGCTTCTTCTTGGCTCCTCAGCTTCCCCATCCCCCAACACCTCAAGGACCAGGAAGCAGAGCCACCCCAGCATAGCTGGGACTGAAATCCCCCTTTTGTGGCCAGAGTTTCCCAGTCAAGGTCACCTGAGCCTGGCTCCATCCTCCCCCCAAGGTATGCTGAGCAGCCAGGGCTGAGGCTGGGCTGCCCGACTTCTCTCTAGCCCCTGCCTCCTCTCTGGCCCCCACCTCTGCACTTCCGGGCCTGGCTTCTTCAGAGCCGAAGGGGAGCAGCAGGGGTAGGTGTGTCTGTGCCCCTGCCTGCCTGCCTAGACACATACCCTATGGGGTCCAGGCACACCCCCAGGGTAGCCTGAGAAGAGGCCCCAGCTCCATCCAACCCCCTGGGCTGGAATGAGACTCCCAACCCGCGGGTGCAGTTTCCCTATCTCTGCAACTAGAATAGCAACTGCTAGGAGACAATCTGGGTTAATTCAGGACAGGGGTCCCCAACCTGGCCCAACTGCATGGTGGACACACTGGAGCCTTCAGTTGGCCCTCTCCCCTCCCCTCCCCAGGCATTAATGTGCTGGTGGCAAAACACAGCTATCTCAAGAATTAGGAGTTATTTATCCAGCCGACCGAGGGGCTCCAGCCAACTCCTCCTGCCAGCACTGCCTCATTCCTGGGCCACCTTGCCACCCTCCTATCCCATCTGCTCCAGGCAAACCCACCAAGCTCCTGTTGTCCCCTGCCCACTTTGGCCCCAGTTCAAACTGGGGCCCGACTGCAGGCTCTACCAGCTCACCTACACCCACATACCGCTGGGCCCTTATTCCAGGCAGGACTCCCTGCTGTAAAAGCAAACCCAAGGTGGCAGCTGGGGGTCAGGGAGCTGACACAATGCTGGGAGAAAAGCCATGGGACTGGCGGTCCTCCTGCTCTGCTGCTCTGGGAGACCCCCCACGTGGGGCTGCCAGTATGGCGCTTCCCTCCGGGCTGACCTGTCCTCAGATAGGAACACTGAGGCAGGGCAGGCGCACCTACCAGGGAAGAGCGCTGCCTCAGGCATTAGTGGGAGAGAGAGCTGAGGCGGGAGAAGGGGATCGGAACTCCTGCTCTAGCAACGTGAGGGTGGGGGTGTCTGGGAGCACCCACCCACCCAGAACCTTGTGGAGAAAAGTTGCTTTGCATACTGGTGACCCTGCAGGCCCTCACATGCCCACGCTGCCCCGGAGCTAAGGGGTCCGGACCGCTGGGACAGGTACGAAGCCCGCCCCAGTCCTGTCGTCCCTGTGTCCGCGAGCAGACCCCCGACTCGCTGAGCCCCGCTCGTCGGACACTTCTGCGGAGTTGCAGTGCCGCAGGTCCCAGAGGGGTCGCGGGGTGGACCGGCCGCCTGCCCTCTCCCTCCCGGTCCCCGCTGCACTCACCTCTTCCGCACCGGCGGAGCCTGGGTGCTCGGGCGGCGGCGGCGGCACTGAGCGGCTCCGGTTGGGCCGGCCCGCGCTAGCGGCCCCCCGGGGCCATGGCCCTGCCCGCGCCCTCTCGCCGCTGCGCCTGAGCCGGGATCGGCGCCTCGGCCGCGGCTTAACCGGTTCCGCGGGCTTCGGGCGCGTCAGCAGCCGAGGGCCCGGGCCCCAGCCCGGGCCATGGGAAGGCTCAGGGGCGCTCGGGGCCGCCTCCCCCGGGGCGGGCTGCGGGCGCCCCCTGGCCGGCGCGCCGAGGGCGCATTCCCCAGCGCGGGGCGCAGGCGGTGGCGCGCGCTCGGCTTCGAAGCGCTGCGCTCGCCCGGCTGCTGGACGAGGGCCGGGCGGCTGCGCTGGGCTGCACGGCTCCTCGCGGCGCGCCCTGGCCCTACGCTGCACTCGGGGCTCGCCGGACCGCAGCGGTTCGTTAGCTCTCTCTCGTCTCGCGGCCGCCGGCGGGACAGGGAGCTCGGAGCCGCGCGGGGAGCGCCGGCAATTGGCCGCCCGTGGGCGACATTTGCATAGCGCGGCCCCGCCCCACCGGGCCCGCCCAGCCCCACCCCCGGGGCGGGACCCGCCCAGCCACCGCCCCGCCCCCGCTCCACCTGTCCGCAGGCTGGGCTCAGGGTTCCCAGGGGGTGGGCAACTTGCGCCAGGGGAGGCTAGTCCGCGCCCTGGACCTCCGCCCCCGTTTCGCGGGAGGCGCCCCCGCCCCGCCCTGGCTTTGTCTCTCCGTGGATACACAGCGCACATCGCGCCTGGTGTTTACCGGGGCACTCAACTCCCTGGCGAGAAAGGCAGGCGCGCCGGGGAGCTATGAGCCTGAGCTCACCTGCGCCCCCCCTTTTGCGTCCCTCCTACCTACTCCGTCGCCTGCAGCGGCCCTGGCCCCTCGCGTGTGCCCCGCGGCGCGGGACCCGTGGCTGCCTGGGCCGCTCAGCAGGTGGCGGTGCAGCCCCTGGGACAGCTGGCACCGCTGGACCTTCCCTCCGGCCTCCGCAGCCTCCAGCCTAGGCCAGAGGGACAGGCCAGCTCTGTTCAGCCACCCAAAGACTCCCTGTGATCACCTCAACCACCAGCCCTATTTCAAGCCAGCAGCTCCCACGGACCCTCCTTTTACAGTTCCATACCCTGGAGTAGCCAGATGAGCTGGGGCCTTCTCTCCTAAAGGGGATACTTGCGTCCAAATAGCCTGGTGATGACCCAAGGCCTCAGCAACAAAGCAGGGGCCTACCTTGACCCCAGGAAGGGATCCTTTGCCTAACCCAACCCCCAAGGTCATGGCTTCACCCGCAGGACCACCTCTCAGCCCTGCTCAATGCACTCTGCTGAGGTCCTTGGGGCATTGGCCCTCTTTGTCCTCTCCTTCCTCCTCTTCCTCCTCTCCCCTCTCTCTCCGTTTCTCCTTCCTTGTCCCCTCTCCTCTCTCTCTTCCTTTCTCTCCTTCTCTCCCTTCTTTCATCACCCTCCTCCTTTTCCTCCTTCTCTCCTCTTACCCCTTTTCCTTTTCTGCCCTTTCCTCCTTTTCCCCTTTCCCTTCCCCCTATTTTTCCTTCCCTTCTCCCTCCTCCTCTCCCTCCTCCCCCTTTTGCCTGTTCCTTCTCTTCCTCCTTTCTCTCTTTCTCCTCTCACTCCTCCTCTTCTCCCTCTTCCTCCTCCCCCTTCTCTTCCTGGCTAGCAAGACCCCCGGGAGAAGGCATCTCTCCCTCTGACCTGTTGACTGGCTGACTGCAAGTGTAGGGCTGGGTGGGGTGTTAGGGATGCTGCTGAGGGTGTCCTGACTCAGGACTTAGAGTGCTGCCACATGCTCCAAGCCCAGGCTGGGCATTTGAGGTGAAGAAACACCAGCCTGGGGTTATGGGGCTGCAGTGACAGTGCCTGCACCTCTCCCCTCTGTCATGCCTCATTTAAAACACTGTGACAATCATCCCTCCTCATTTCCACTCATCTATACCACAGTCACCCCTGAGGTTACCACCACTGCACCACCATTACCAATGCAGCTTAGGTCACCATCACCATGGCTTCCAACACCATCCCTTCCATTCTTTCACAGTCTCCGTGGTCTCATAGCCTGGCCACTTCTGTCACTACCTGCAGCATCATCAGCATCATCATAGCCACTAAGGCAGAACTGTTAGGACTTGCCAAAGACTCCGGAGTGCTTGGTTGAGAAGGAAAGAGGCTAAGTAGAGCTGTTGATGAAGCTCCACTCAGACACACAGAATAGGCCCAGCACCAGAGGCCTTCAATGATGGCGGACAGGGGGAGGGGCCCGGGGGAAAGGGTAGAGGGCTGCACTTGAGCCTGACTACACAGGGTGGAATGCCAATTCTCTCCTAAACAATTCAAGAGGGCCGAATAATCATATAAAAATAATTATTATTGCAGCAGTGAATCCACACTGAGCCCTTGCTCTGTGTCAGTGCTGGGCTGAACACCGAGCATTTTGTATCATTGTAATATGCTGTTACTATATTTTGCATGCATGTATATATACACTTCATTTTATTGTACTTCACTTTATTGCTCTCTGAAGATACTGCATTTTTTACAAATTGAAAGTCTGTGGCAACCCTGTGTTGAACAAGTCTATCAGTGCCATTTTCCCAACAACTTAGGCTCACTTCATTAGCATTTTTTAGCAATAAAGTATTTTTAAATTAAAGTATATACTTTTTTAAATATAATGCTATTGCTCATCTAATAGACTACAGCACAGTATACGCGTAACTTTTTCTTTTCTTTTCTTTTCTTTTCTTTTCTTTTTTTTTTTTCGAGACAGAGTTTTGCTCTGTCACCCCAGCTAGAGTGTAGTGGCATCATGATAGCTCACTGCAACCTCAAACTCCTGGGCTCGAGCGATCCTCCTGCCTCAGCTTCCTCAGTAGCTGGGAATACAGGCACGTGCCACCAGGCTAATTTTTTCTATTTTTGGTAGAGATAGGGTCTTGCTCTTGCTCAGGCTGGTCTCAAACTCCTGACCTCAAGGAATCCTCCTGCCTCAGCCTCCCAGAGTGCTAAGATTACAGGCGTGAGCCACTGTGCCCAGCCCTACACATAACTTTTATATACACTGGGAAACCAAAAAAATTCACGTGACTTGCTTTACTGCAATGTTCGCTTTATTGCTGTGGTCTGGAACCAAGCCTGCAATATTTCTGAGGCATGTATTGTATTATTTGGAGGAATATTGTATAGTTTCCCACAATTTTGTCTTCAATTCCAAGGGTCCAAAAGACCCCTTGAAATCAGCCCTGGACAGCAGGTTAGGAGGCTCTGCATACCAACAGGTTTATGGTTGTTCACTCCCAGGTACCTCACAGTCATGCTGGGAAGCAGGCCCAGGGTGGGGGAGTGGGGAGAGGCTATAACCACCAGGTGTGGCGCCGGCTGAAATGGCAGCATTTTCAGCAGCTGTGGGAAAGGTCCAGGAAAGAAGGGCTTGCAACCTAGACAGACACTCAGGGGCTGGCAATGAGTGCGGGAGCCCCATGCTGCACTTAAGGAGTTCAATACATCTTTATTGAATGAATAAGAGAGCAAATCCCTGCAGAACCAGATCCGAGAGGGAAGAGGAACCAAGAAGCCAAGAGGCCACGAGCCAAGCCCCTCCTCTACTCCTGGCTCCTCTGGACTAGCTGCCCCCACCCTACACTCTTCCTACTACCCACAGTCCTTCTGTCCTCCTCCCCAAAGGCCACTTAGCTGTTCTAGCTCCACTTGAGAGCCACACAGGATGCCCCATGGTTGCCTAAGGGAGACGGCCAGGCCTCCCTCCCTGCTCTGTAGGACACTCAGCAGCTCCCCACAGTCCACCTGGCACCAGTCCGGCCACACAGGTGAATGGGGAGGTGCAGACAGAGATGGTCAGGCCAGGTCTGGCTCCCCCAGTGGCCCCGCCTCTGGGACCCCTTCCTGGGGTAGCCCCCTTCCCCTTCCCAGATGGGCTCTGAGTGCCCAGGAGACAGGCCCTATCCTGTGTAGTCTTGGGCTCTGGGCTGGGCCTCCTGGAGCTTCTGAGGGGTTACTGGGCCAGCAGTGGGGCTTACAATGGGGAGGAATTGGCTCAGCCCCCACCCTGGACGACAGTGCTGGCAACAGGCAGGAAAGCCTTGAAGATTTCCTCCCCCAGACAACCCAGCCTTTCAACCTGGCCCAAGTTTTGTTTCTGGCAGTGTGTGTGCCTGTTTCTCTTCCTTCTGGCTCCTCCAGGCTGTGCTGTGGGGACTGAACTGCAGCCTCTTGGCCTCCTGCTGCTGGTGCATCCTCTCTCTGTCTAGGCTGGCTCACCTCTGGTGGGGAGAAGCAGCCTGATGAAGCACTGTGTTGTAACCCGAGAGAGCCTGCCTTTCTGGCCTCTGCATGTGAACGCTGGACTTGGAAGGCCTGGGCCTCAGAGACCTGCCATGCCCTGGATGAAGGTGGCGACTACACTGGCACTCCCTCCCCTGCCCAGTCATGGGGGGAACCTGTTTCCCGGGCCTCGCAGGCTGAGCAGGCCCTGGCCTGCCCAGCGTTGCTGGCTCAGGTTTCCCCACTTTCTGGTTTTCTCATCTCCCCTGCCCCAGGCGCACAGCCTGCTCTCTGGCCCAGCCCCCACCGGCAACCCTGAACTGGATCCCAGTGAGAGGGAGTGCTAGAAGGGGCTGGGGAGGGGCCAGGGGCAGCCAGTTGGGCAGCACCAGGAGGGGGCAGGCTGAGAGGTGTCACCCATGGCCCAGGGCCAAAATGAGGTTCCCTTCAGCCTTCTCCTGCTGAGCCTGCCCAGCCTGCCCCAGGGACTGGCTCTGAGCCGATCAAAAGCTGGAATGACCCACCTCCCTGGCTGCTCCCCAGAACCGCCTCCAACCCTTTTCTGCCGTTGTTCCCTCTACGAGGAATGTTCTTCCCAGACGTCAGCGCCACTCTAAACCCTGTGTTTCCTCTAGACCTGGGCCCTTGCCTCTTTCTGCACAAAGGGCTCAGTCTCCCTCTTAAGGCTGCCTCAACCTCCTCTTCCCCACTTGGGCCCCTCAGGCATCCGAAGCCTCTTTGAGAGCTCTATACGCTACCATCTCTGGGCCTTTGCACATGCTGTTCCCCTGCATCACGAATGTCTTTTCCCATTTCCTTCTAGATCCTTCAGGCCTCATCTCCTAATGGCTGGCTCCAGAGCTTCCTTGGACCCCTGCAGGTCCGGCACCCCCATCCAGACAGTAAGAGATCCTGCCCAGGGGACCCAGACCCCTCTGTGTTCTCCCAGCTGGGCCCCCCATGGACCCATCAGCAACTGCTACTCATGTTAGTTCAGAGTGAATAATAGAGAGAGGGATACAAAGCACTGAGATCCTTGCCATTACCCACAGCCCTCATTCCTTGTGTGTTATATGCTACGCGCGCACGCATGTGTGTGCGCGTGCGTGCGTGCGTGTGTGTGTGTGTGTGTGTGTGTGTGTGGAACAGTAAAGGAGGTGGGGTCGAGTGAGCCTAGGCTTGGCTGGCTTCGAAGTGACCCATGACCGTTAGCCAGCCGGAGCACATCCTGTTTAGACAGGGGCCAGACAGCCATCCCTCAGCCCCCGCCTTGCCCAGCCCCTGCTGGGAGCCCAGATCCCAGGCCTAGGGCTCAGTCCATACCTGGCTCTGGACAGGCCTCCCTGGTAAGAGTCAGGGCAGGGGCCGGGTGCGGTGGCTCACGCCTGTAATCCTAGCACTCTGGGAGGCCGCAGTGGGAGGATCGCTCAGGTCGGGAGTTCGAGACCAGCCTGAACAAGACTGAGACCCTGTCTCTACTAAAAAATAGAAATGATCTGGACAACTAAAAAAAAATATATATATAAAAAGAAATTAGCTGGGCATGGTGGCGCATGCCTGTAGTCCCAGCTGCTCAGGAGGCTGAGGCAGGAGGATCGCTTGAGCCCAGGAGTTTGAGGTTGCTGTGAGCTAGGCTGATGCCACGGCACTCTAGCCCAGGCAACAGAGCAAGAATCTGTCTCAAAAAAAAAAACAAATAAAGAGTCAGGGCAGGAACTCTGAGGTTCCTCTGCCCCGTGGCAGGAGCCTTGTCTCTGGGGACCTGGGACTTGTGCCAGTAATGGCTGGGCAGCCCCAGCCACGGTAGTAGGGGATGGCGAGGAGGAAGCCTGGCTGGGGAGACCCTGCCTGTGTCAGGAGCCCAGACTGGGAGCCCACACCAGCCACTCCTTGGCCTTGTCCTGCTCAGCTGGGCAGCTCTTTCCTTCCAGCTGCTCAGGCAAAAAGCCTCGGAGTCAATCTAGACCCCGTCTTTCTCTCGCATCCGCATCCAAACCATTGGCAAGAACTTTAAGCTTCACCTTCAAAATATACAAAATATCAGGTAACCACTTCTCACCTCCCTGGCCGCAGCTCTGCAGCCAATGCCTTTGCAGCCACCACCTCCACGGCCAACCTCTCTCCGCGACAAGTCCGGGACCCTCCTCACAGAGCTCCCGGCTTCCGCACCTGCCTCCCATCATCTAGTCAGCCAGGACTCAGGGGGACCGTGTTAAGATGGAAGCCAGAGCCGGGCGCGGTGGCTCACGCCTATAATCCTAGCACTCTGGGAGGCCGAGGCGGGCGGATCGTTCTGAGCTCAGGAGTTCGAGACCGGCCTGAGCAACAGCGAGACCCCGTCTCTACCAAAAATAGAAAGAAATGAATTGGATAGCTAAAAATATATATAGAAAAAAATTAGCCAGGTATGGTGGCGCATGCCTGTAGTCCCAGCTACTCGGGAGGCTGAGACAGTAGGATTGCTCGAGCCCAGGAGTTTGAGGTTGCTGTGAGCTAGGCTGACGCCACGGCACTCGCCCCAGGCAAGAGAGTGAGACTCTGTCTCCAAAAAAAAAAAAAAAAAAAAAAGATGGAAGCCAGGTCATGTCTCTCTCTCTTGCTCAAAGGTCTCCATGGCTCCTACTTTACTAGAGTCCACTCCAAGTCCTCAGAGTGCCCGTCACTCCGCCTTGCCCCACCACCTCTCTGACATGTGTCCCCCTCTCTTGGTTACAGCTGCCTCACTCTTCCTCCCCTGCCAGGCACACTCCAGCCTCAGGGCCCCACAATGACTGTTCCCTTGGCCTGGAGGCCCTTCCCACAGCGGCCTACATGCCTCCCCCTCCTCTCCTTGAGGTCTCTGTGCTGATTCTGCCTGCTCAGCTGTGCCCCAACACCACCCCCAGCATTCTTGATCTCCCTTCCCTTGTCTTTCTCTTCTTCCAACAGACTACAGAATTGACTTATTTTCACGCTAAACTGTCAGCTCCATGAGGGAAGAGACTGTGGCCTGTTTTATCTGTTGCAGCTTCTGGGCACCCAGAATGGAGAGAGTTCCTGTCATAGGTGTGAATGAATGACTGACTGAATGGGCTTCAGGGGAGATGGAGCCTCGGCCCAAGGCTCCTCCAGAGTGATCAGGGCTGTGAGTTGCCTCCCCCTCACGCTTACCTGGAGCTGAGGATGGGGCTTGGCGGGTGCTCATTTGCTGCTTCCCCCTCTACTTAAGAGCTGGACCGGGGAGAGAGTGTCTCAAGCTGCAGCAGGGACTCAAGTAGACCCTGCTTTAACTTAAAAGCAGTGAATTGCTCCTGTAGTCCCAGCTACTCAGGAGACTGAGGCAGGAGGATCACTGGAGCCCAGGAGTTTGAGGCTGCAGTAAGCTAGCTGACACCACTGCACTCCAGCCTGGGCCAAAGAGTGAGACCCTGTCTCAAAAAAAGTAAGAATAAAAATGAAATAAATTTAAAAAAAAAAGGAAAAGTAGCAAAGCTCTGACTGTGAGCTCTCCAGGGGCAGGCATAGTCCCTTAGGCAGAGGTGTACCTAAGCGCTTGGAGAGACCGGGTGGGTCCCTGACAAAGTTGACTGTGACAGGCTCTGATCTTCTGAGGTTTCTGGCTGCCTCCCAGGCCTGCATCTGCTGTGCACACTCCCTCCATGTGTCTGTGTGGCCACAGTCCTGGGAGAGGGGGGCCTGAGCAGGGTCCTGAAGCCAGGCCTGCAAGCTGGGATCTGGACTTACTTAGTTCCAAATGACTGGGGAATGTCCCTTCCGTGACAGCGGTGGTGTGGCCTCCCCTAGTCCCTCACTCCCAGCAGGGGAGTGGGGCCCAGATGCAGACAGCCCCTCAGAATGGGGGAGGGGCTGGGGGGCAGACTCTGGGCACCCTGCCATCCTGGCCTTCCTCCTTAAGCCTGGCTCCAGGTCATCCCTGAGAAAGAGTTGCAATATGAGGTCACTGGCCCTGCCCTCAGACCAGAGATCTGAGGCCAAAGCATCCCATTTTGATCTCCAGCATCCTGAGCCAGGAAATGGAGAGTCAACGCCAGCAAGACCTCTGTGGCACGCGGCATTGGGACTGGCCATAAGGCGTGCTCCTTCCAGAGAATCTCCCCTCTACAGCTTATGGCCTTAGTGTCCTGGGCGAGGGTCAGTGTAGCAGGGCTGGTGCCAGGCAGGTGAGGAGCTGGGCCTGTCCTGGCCAACCTGGTGCTTGCCAAGCACTCCATCTAGAAAAGTGAACATCTTTGCTCCCTGTGCTGTGGCTGCCAGGAAGTGAAGCCCAGCCTGTGTTCCCTCTCCCAGGGTTTTGGTGCCTTCCTGTCTTGTTGGGTTAGATTTTCAAACATACCTGGGCAGAGTGGGGTCCTTGGCCATTCCTGGCCTCTGACCCTTCACCCAGGGATTGGAGACTCTGTCTGTGCTATCTGTGGAGTCCTAGCAAGGGTCAGGCCTCAGGCTTACCTTGGCCAGAACATCGTTTTATACCCATTTAATAGAGGGGAATGCTGAGGCCTTGAGGAATAAAGGCTTAGGTGACTTTGTCAATGAGCCCTCTGAATATTGAGGTACAATCTCTGAGAAGGGAAAGACAAGGACTGACTTGAGGGTGATAGGGCATGACATAGTCTGATTCAAGATTTTAAAAGATCCTCCTGCCTACTGGGGTGTCAGAGAGGGGCTGTGGGCATCCAGGAGAGAGAACTGGGGGTGCCGCTGGATATCCTCGAACTTGGCCAGCGTTCCTTCATCCTTTCCCTGGAGCCCATCCCTTGGGCCTGACTTGGAATTCTGGTGTAGGGAGAGAGGCCTGGCCCTGGCCCCGATACACCCCGGACACACAGCCAGCCTGGCTGGCCCCCCACCCCTTCTCCTGAGACAGTGGTTTAAGCTTTAATCCGAGGACAAGTTTCTGCAAAGCTCATGTTTGCTGTCGGAAGGAGCAGGGACCAACCTAGATGGAGGGATAAGAGAGGGGGGAGGGGGGAGGAAGGGAGGGGCAGGGCCTGTATAGGGAGAGATCAGAAGTCCAGATGCCATACTTTGCCCTGTCTGGCTCCAGCACCACCAGACTAACTTGGGGAAACCTAGTTCCTGCCCCCCAGAGGAATGCATTCATGAGTCCACAACCTGCCTGAGCACCTACTGTGTGCCACCCCACCTCAGCCATGGGCACAGCTCACAGGGAAGAGTCTCTGGGCTCAAGCATCACCCCTGGTTGGCCCAGTCCTGGTCACTGCCCAGGACACTGGTAGAGGGCCACAGAGGGGCACTGCTACCCCAAAGGGAGGCAGTTGCCCTCCCCACGACCTCTGTTAGCTGGGCTCCTCACAGTCCCTGAGGGGAAACTGAGGCCTGCCACATTCCCGCATCCTTGTGCCTTGCTATTCCTTAAAGCACCCCCATTGCTGCCCTGTAGCCAGAGTTGCCCAGCCTCTTTCCCCTCCATCCCTTGCCACAGTCCTGCGGTACCATCCCACACCCCTTCCGTCTGCACACTCTGCTCCTGCCTGGGGGAGAGGAAGCACCCACCTCAAAGCCCCAGGGTGGTGAGGGTCCAACCCAGACTACCTTGTGTTCCCAAGGCCACTGAGCCTGAGACCTGGGCAAGCCAATGGCCCAGGACCGGGTTCCCTCTGAGCAACTAAAACTCTAGGGAGAAACACCAGTGTGAGCTGGAGCACAGGCCCCAGCCAGCCCTGCCTGGCCCCTCTCTGGAGAACTCACCTCGCCTAGGCCCAACCGGTCCCCTGGCTGGGAAACGTGGGTTTCCTGAGGCTATGTGTCAACACAGGGCCACAGGGTTGCTGCCTAAGACCCCTCTTTTTTTTCTGAGACAGAGTCTCACTCTGTTGCCTGGGCTAGAGTGCCATGGTGTCAGCCTAGCTCACAGCAACCTCAAACTCCTGGACTCAAGTGAGGCTCCTGCCTCAGCCTCCCGAGTAGCTGGGACTACAGGCATGTGCCACCATGCCCGGCTAATTTTTTCTACATATTTTTAGTTGTCCAGCTAATTTCTTTCTATTTTTAGTAGAGATGGGGGTCTCGCTCTTGCTCAGGCTGGTCTCGAGCTCCTGAGCTCAAACGATCCACTGGCCTCGGCCTCCCAGAGTGCTAGGATTACAGGCGTGAGCCGCTATGCCCGGCCCTAAGACCCCTCTTGATCTGGGTTCCAGATGTCCTTGGCTAGGAGGCCCTGATGGTTGGGGGTACTCAGCTGGCAGGGCAGCTGTAGCAAGGGAAGGGTGATGTTTGACACAGCACCCACAGTTAGTCTAGGGGTGCTGGAGCTAGGCAGGGCAGAGTATGGAGTCTGGACTTCTGATTCTCCCCATACAGGCCCTGCCCCTCCCTTCCTCACCCCTCCCGCATCTCTTATCCCTCTGTCTGGGTTGGTCCTCCCTCCTTCCCACAGCAAAAGCTGGGTGGCTGGAAGCAGGAGGGAACTCCAACCCCTCTCTGTTAGCTCCCCCGATTCTCAGTGCACCAACTCTGGGGGAGGGTTGGTCTGCCACTCCCAGGCCTAGGCTTTGTCTGATTCCCCTGAGGGACGTGTCCCATGGATCACCCCTCTCAGCCTCAATGTCCCTCCCTGGGAGTGGGCTGTCTCAAACGTCACCCTTCCCTTGCTGTGGCTGCCCTGCCAGCTGAGTACATCAGTGCCTCCTCGTGGAGGACATCTGGACCCCAGACAAGAGGGGTCTTAGGCAGCAACCCTGTGGCCCTGTGTTGACACATAGCCTCAGGAAACCCACGTTTCCCAGCCAGGGGACCGGTTGGGCCTAGGCGAGGTGAGTTCTCCAGAGAGGGGCCAGGCAGGGCTGGCTGGGGCCTGTGCTCCAGCTCACACTGGTGTTTCTCCCTAGAGTTTTAGTTGCTCAGAGGGAACCCGGTCCTGGGCCATTGGCTTGCCCAGGTCTCAGGCTCAGTGGCCTTCAGAACACAAGGTAGTCTGGGTTGGACCCTCACCACCCTGGCGCTTTGAGGTGGGGAAGGGGCCTCAGAGGAGCATGTAAGGGCTGGGCTGGGGTGGGGGCATAAGACATGAGAGCCCCCCTACCGCCAGCCAGAGTTTGGAAGAAATTGTGTGTTGCGTTTCCCCAAGTATCCCCCGAGCTGCTCACAGAGTTCTCTCATGATGGGGCTTGTTGTGAGGGGGCCTCGGGGCTCCTAGCTCTCCCGGCAGGGGCCATTTCCTGTTCCTTCTGTTGATCAAGGGACGCCCCAACCCAAGGAAGATGGGAGTACCTGCCTGTGGATCCAGGACTCTAGAGAACCCACCCTACTCATGCTCTCCCCACAGGGTACCCCCACCTGCCCATGCCAGGGTCTCTCACCCTCCACTCGGCCAGAACCCACACAAAGATGCCACTTGGCACATGAGGAAACGAGGACCCTGAAAGAGTCCCTGGGAAGTCTGAGTCAGACAAAGCCCAGTTTGCCTGCCATGTGACCCGGAGAGAGGCAGTCAGACGGGTCTCTAGAGGGCACTGGGAGGGTCTATCCCAGGCACTGAGGTTTGCCTGGGAGCCCTCGTGCCACTCCAGGGGTTCTGGAGGCCACAGCCTTTGTCACATCTACCACTATGCTGCTCCCAAGCCTTCACCTCGGCTTCTACCACCAGGAATGCCTTTCCTTGTCTCCCCAGGGGGGCCTTCCAGCCTGGTTCCAATTCCCTGTGTTTTAGTCAAATGTCATTCATTCATTCTGCAGACATCATGTGTGCCCAGCCCTGTGTTGGCAAAAGGCCACAGAGGCTGACTTCTCTACCCCAGTGTGGTCTGAAATTTCAACAAAGCTGTCTCTCAGCAGTCATAGGCCAGGCTTACAGGGCTGGCACAGAGGGGAGTCACTCCAGGAAGGGGAGCCCTTGATGGCCCCCTTGGGGGGATTCAAGTCCCTAGAGAGCCCAGGCCCCACCGGACCCTGCACCTTGGAGAGGTCCCGGGAGAGCTGGCAGCTGGACTCCAGCAGGAAAAGGCCTGGTGTCTAGTGAAGCCTGAGCCCTGGCAGCGTGCAGCCTGGGTGGTGGTGGAAGCCCTGCGGCGCTGGCCTCGCTGTCTACAGAGCGCTAGAGCCCTTTGACCTCACCGCTTCAGCCTCCACCTACCCAAACCTCGTGAGTGTGGGAAGGCTCCTGCTGGCCCCACCAAGGACCCCGCAACTCCAAGCCCGGCTACGTGAGGCTCTCACCACCTGTGAGTACTCATTTGCCCCCAGTTTCCTCATCTGTAAAATGAGAGCACGTCTCTTCCTCACAGGGTGCTGGGAAGATTATACAAGCCATTAAAAACAGGTTGCTGGGAGCAGCACCTGGCATGTAGGGTGCTATCTCCCGTGCCACCTTGCTGTGACTCATCATCCCTCCCCAGTGGATGACAAAGAGACCCAGATGCCATCACCAGGGGCACCAGGGCCTGCCTGGAATTGCTCTGCTGGGGGCCCAGGAGAGAGTGGGGTTTGTCTCCTCATCCAACGGAAGGGTCCACTCAGGCTGGGGCAGCCCTCGCCTGCCCAGCACGGACCCGACCTGCCACTGCCTCTGCTGGTCAGGCCTCCAGGCCGCATGGCGGCCCCACTGGAGCCTCCATGGGCAAAGACAACCTCTCTGTCCTGCTGGGAGAGACCCTCATGCAGGTTGTCATGGGAATGTAGCACCTGCAAAGCAGCCTGTCTGGGACTCCTGGGCCCCCACCCCTCTCCCTCCACTCTCTCCCTGACCCCAACACCCAGCCCACAGTTCCTCCAAACGATTATGCATCAAGAGCTTGGGAGTTGGCAAGATGATGAGGCCCTGGGTCAGCTTTCAGGTCAGCAGGGAAGTGTCCTGGTGACAGGGTGCAGAGCGTGCCCAGAGGGTTAGGAGAGTGACTAAGGGAAGCTGCCTAGAGGAGGTGACACTGCTGCTGGGCCCAAAGGACCAATTGGAGATCTCTCGTCCAGAGGATGAGTGAACAGCCTGGGGAAGGGCCTGGAGGGAGGCATGCCCTGTCATGGTGTGTCCTGGAGCAGGACTCAGACAGCATCAGAACCGCTAGGGATGGCAAGGGGGCGGGGAGTGGCCATGTGGTCATGTGGGCCAGTCCACATGAAGTCCATGTGGACTGACCCTTCTAAGAGCAGGAGGGGCCCAGATGGAGCAGCGAAGAGGCAGGGTGAAGGCAGACCTGGAATAGTCCTTGGAGAGGCCCTGGCTAGAGGCAGAGTGAGCAGGCAGCAGCCGGTCCTGGGGAAGCTGGGGGCCTAGTCGGAAGGGGAAGCAGAAGTTCAAGGAACGAGGTCAACCCTACACAAGGGGCTGGGGCTTCCTGGAGACCTGCAGCCTATGGGGCCTTTGCTCACTCTGTGAGCAGTCTGGTGGTTGACTGAGAGCTGTCCTCCTCAGAGGGATGGGACACCCCCTCTGCAGGACATGCTGCTTTCACGAAGGTGGCAAGCTAGGAGGCCTGGGGGCTTCTAGGAGAGCACAGGCCATAGGCTGGGTCCCTCTCATACTTTCCACCCTCCCCAGCTTCCTAGTGTCCTCCTCTAGACACCTGGCAGCCATCCAAGCACACCCATGGATGACCCTTGGGCTGGGGCAGAGCACGCTTGCTTCCAAGGGAGTATGGGCTATAACTCAGAGACCCTGCCCCTGCACTCTTGTTCATAAATGAGGAAACCGAGGCCCAGAGGCAGAAGGCCTTGCCCAAAGTGCCTCGAGGCTGAGGCTGGGAGAAAGATAGTCTCTGTCCATCCTTCTCCCAGACCCCATAAATGAGCATTCCCAGCAGAAGGAGTGGGCTCAGACTGCCAGCTGGATTTGAGCTGCCTCTGGCAGTGTGGCCCTGCCTTCCAGAGCCCTCGAAGCCTGCTCGCTCTGTCCCTTCCCTCGGGTCCAGGCCTGGCGGAGCTTCCCCACGCAGGGCACGGCTCCTGGAGGCCAGCAGGCCGTCTGCTTTTCTCTGTAAGGACCCTCTGCCCTGCCCCCTTACCGGCTTCCTCTGGGCTGGGGAGGGGTCCTGGGCCAGTCCCTGACCACCCTCTCCAACAGCCCTGCCTGGGAACTCCCTGTCCCAAGTGGGCTGTGGCTCCTCCAAGGGCTTCTCTGGGAGGTGGATCTGCTGGGCCAGGTCAGGGGAGAAATGGGTAGGGCTGGGGTCAGGGGGCCGAGTGGTGTTGCAAGGCAGGGCCCGCAGGAGGACGATGCCTGGCCTCAGTCTCCCCCAGGGGTTGTCTGTATTCCAGGTGTCAGGCAGGGCTCTTGGCTACCCTGCCCCCCAACCAGGTGCGGGACTTCCAGCAGCTCAGAGGCCCCTTTGTCCCTTATCTTCTCTGCCTCCTTGGTGGCAATATACAGATAAGCATCCCATTTTGGGCTGAAATTCCAGCCTAGCCGTCCACTCCACCACCGGGGGTCTGGGACTTGCCAGCTACATACTCTCCCCCTCCCTAGGATCTACCTAAAGTGTCTAATCCACTCAAGGTGCCCCCAGCTGCACGCTTTCCCCAGGACCCCTCCCCCATCTGCACACTTTCCCCAGGACCCCTCCCCCATCTGCACACTTGGACCTGCACCCCCCACCCCCTTGTCCATATGGGCTCACGACCTCAACCCTCCCCCATCTTGTTGACAGTGGGCCACTTCGAGGCCCCTTCCCCTCCCCCCATTTCCACCCGCTAGCCCGGATGGGGAGGTTTGCACGTGAGGCCCCTGACCTACCAGTGAGCGCCTGAAGCTGAAGAGCTGACCCCTGTATGATCCCAAGGAACCCCTGGGCAACCCCCAGACACTCGTATCCCTGAGGCTTCCTGGACCACCCCTCTCAGGGACTCTCTGTCTCCATCTCCCAGCCCTGTCTCAGCCTCTCTTCTTCCCCGTCTCCCCCCTCCCCCCTCATTAAGCCTCCTAAACCCGCCAGCTCCCTGAAGCAGGAAATTGCATTCTGCCAAGATTAAATGGACTTGAACGCCCTGCCTCTGCCCGCAAGGGAGGGGAGCTGAAAGGAGCCAAGTTTGCTGGGGGTGGGGGGGGGCCCAGGACACCGAACCCCTGGTTGGGGAAGTGGGACCCAGAAGGGTGGGGTTTTTCAGGATGGGGTGGGGCTTCCTGAACGGCAGAGGGGAGAAATGGAGGAGGCAGGGCTGGGGATGAGGCCCCCCCCTGCTGCAGTGGGAATGAGGAGCCGCTCTGGGGGGGTGGGGGCAAGGTCTGATTGGAGCGGGGAGAGGAAAGGGGTGGAAGGAAACGACAATTGGGAGGTGAGAGAGGATGCCTGTCAGGTGGAGACCCAACCGATGGGGAAATGGGAAATGAACTTTGAGGGGTGTACTCACTGCTTTTTGGAGTACCCAGAGGGAGGGGCTGGCACACTTCACACTCCCCACTGGCCCACAGTCTAACAGGAAGGGGACAGTCAGGCTGGTCGGGGACCCCTGCGTGCCCTTGGGTCCCTGGGGAGCCCTGCACAGTCCTCATCAGGACCAGAGAGCACTGAAAGTTGCCACGGGGAGAGATGTGCTGAAGGTGAGGACCCTCCCAAGGAGGCCCAGAGCCTGTCACCTGCAGCGGCCCCTCCCGACAGATGGGGAATAATCATCCCACTTCCCAGATGAGAACCCTGAGGCCCGGACAGGCTGCCCCTGCCCCAGGCCAATTCCAGATGTGAGGGGAGTTGGGGAGGGGTGGTGCCAGTCCCTTCCTTCCCCATGTGGGCCTCCAACGGGGCCCTGAACCCAGCTCTGAGTCTAGGTAGGGCCTTCAGAGCCTGGTAAAGCCACATGGACTGGAGC
Source organism: Indri indri (assembly GCA_004363605.1). Lineage (NCBI taxonomy): Eukaryota > Metazoa > Chordata > Mammalia > Primates > Indriidae > Indri > Indri indri. The sequence goes on from RJWJ010011426.1 coordinate 38,271, forward strand.
CAGGGCTGGAGGAGCAGGCAGGAGCACAGCCGGTCCAAGTCGGTCAGGTGTCACCCTGGGAGCACCCATCTTTAGAGTCACAACCAGGGATGACACTGCTTACTGAGCACCCACTGTGTGCCAGCCTGTCCTTGGCATAGGGGCAGTGGTGGGCACTGGGACACAGGGAAGGACAGCCCAGCTTGGTCAGCATGGTGGCAGAGAATGGAGGGAAGCAGAGAGGAGGGAGGTTATCTGGGGAGGGCCTGAGAGAATTTAGCCCGGCTAAACGTGGGCAGGCAACAGCCCCGCGGCTGCAGGCTCAGCGATCGTGCGATCATCCGGGCAGGACCGGGGCAACAGACAGCTGTAGGACCTCCTGTGAGCTCCAGAGCAGGGCTGGGGGCTGTCTCCCCACCACCCCACCCAGCCCGCTCAGGACTCCTGCCCCACTGGCTCCAGGGCTCTGTTGTTCAGATGTGGGTGCCCATTTTAGGTAGCCTGAGCCGGGCAGACAGTTCCCCAGGAAGGAGGCTGGCTTCATGCTCCTGGCTGTTGAAAAATGGGCTTCACCTGTCCAGAGCTGGGAACTGATCCTTGTGTCCTGGGAGGGGAAGGCAGGATATAGGGCAGATGTGTCCTTGGCTAGTGCATCTGGGGTCACCCTAGAAGGCCCTGGGAAGACAAACCAGTCCCTGGGAATGGGGTACCTGCTACAGCAACAGCTGTGCTGTGCCTGCTGAGAAGGGACCAGCTGAGCCCAGATAAGGCTGAGGCGACAAGTAACCCCCACAGTCTGCTCCCCCAACATTCCTGGCCTGAATGTTCCCTGATCACTTCCTGGTTGGGTTCGCAGACTGCGGTGGGATCAGTGGAGCCTGCTGCCGGTGAGATCTGAACGGGCCTGCCCTTCAGGTCACTGACAGACAGTGACCCAAGGCCTGCCTCAGCCTTGGCCTGGCTCCATGTCCCTAGGCCATCCATTATGGACAAGCGGTGCCCCCAGCACCTCTCCTCTGACCTGCCCGCCTGCCACCCTCCTCCGAGACTTGCTCTCAGAGAAAGCCTGTCAACACAGCTCCAGCCACGGGGGATTCCTCTCTGGTCCTGATACAGCCTCCTAGTCTGGGCTGAGGGTTGGAGACCCCTGGGCCCAGCTAGCTCAGCTCAGGGACTTTTCCTCAAAGAAGACCCCCTAGTCCCTCCTCGGTATCTCACGTTCCCTGTGTCCCCCACCACAGATTGGACCACTCTGTATCTGCTGTGTCCTCCTTTCCCAAGGGACTGTGGGAGGATGGACACCACATTGGGCTGAGTCGCACTTAGTCCCCAGGTCCTGACAGCACTGGGTAATAGTCTAGTCACCTAACTGAGAGACTGAACACAAGGTGCAAGTACATTTCCAAGGCTTTGAGGCCGATGCATTCACGGCCTCACACACGGCACAGCCTGTGTGTCCCTCTTTTTCCCAGGCTCTGTGGTGGGGTGGGTGGGCAGGGGTGTGGACATAGCCAGATGTGATGTCTGCCTGTAGGGAGCTCAGAATCTTCCTAGAAGACAGGACCGGGAGTGAGGAAAATGTCCCCCGGCCCCAGAGAGACCTGGGAGAGGGGTGGTCTGTTAGTATATCAGGAGACTGGGGCAGGCTGTGGAAGCCAGGGCTGTTTTAGGGGGGTCTGTGGAGAGGAGCATCATCGGATGGGCTAGGAGGGCTTCCCAAGCCTCTATCTCTGGCCTGGCCAGCCAGCAGTGGAGACCAGCCTCCATGACCACCCGTGCTCCCAGCTCTGGTCTGCCCCCTGCCCCTGTAGCTGGTCGCCTAAGTAGCTGACAGTACAATTTATATACTGTACTCCTCAGCAACCACCCCTGCCACCACACCTACAGATAGTCTGAAAGCCTCAGCTCCACGCAGGCGGAACTGGGCCCTTCCCTCCCCTACCAGGAGGCCCATGTAACCACCCTGTCCTGGGTGGAGAGCCCTGACTTGGCAATCTGGATAAATGCCTCCATCCCTGTGCCCCTGCCCCACCACTCCGTGTCAGTCATCGCCCTGCACCCACTGACCAGTTCCCAAGGCCACGCAGATCATGAGGCTGCGGGGTTTTGGACAAGTCCCCTAACCTCTGTAAACCTTTGAGGTCTCCCAGCTCTAGAGCTGGGATGCTCACTTCTCGGCGTCAGGTGGCCAGCAGAGCACGTGCCCTGGGTTCGGGCTAGCACATCACACAGGCTATAAACAGTGCTGGAGTTTCCTTGGCGTCTCTTTTAAATGCCCCCTGGAGAGGCAGTCTTCTGGGCCCTGATATCTGGCTCTGGAGCCTCAGAGACCCCATTCCGCCAAGGCAGAGCAATTCAGGGTTTCTTGATATCCAGGAACCAGGCTGGCCCAGGGACATGACGGTGGAGTTTGAGTGTGAAGGCCCTGGCGGAGCTGCAGTGTGGGTCGGAACCAGTCCCCCGATATTGGGGAGCTCTTTGGGGAGCCTGAAAGCCACAGGCTGCTGAAGTGGGGAAGGAGTCTGGCCCTGCGTGGGTTCCGCCTGCTCTGCTCCTCCGCAGCCCGGCCTAGCTGGGGCTGCTCTGTCCTGGGAGCCAGCGAGGAGCAGGGCGGAAAGAGCAGTGGGCGGGTGGTGGGTGGCCGCAATAACCCTCTATCCTTGTGGCCCCCTGGGCCCCACCACCTCCTTAACAGGGGGCTTGATTTAACCCCTCCTTCCTCACCCCTCCCACCAGCTGGCAGGAGGATGCAAAAGAATTAACAATGTCTGCCATCCAGAACCCTGTGGCTTTGTCTGGGCTGGTGGAGCCTACAGGCCTGATGGGAATAATAACTCACGGAGTATCAAACCCGGACTTTATTACCCTGTACACGGGGCCACAGACCCATGTGTTCAGGCACTTGTGGACCCTGGAAGGGCTTTGTGGGTCCTCAGCGGGCAGGGCAGTAGGACGCCCTCCCTCAGGTGGAGTGGACTGTGGGGCTGGGGCTGCCATTTAGGAGATTGGGGAGGGCAATACTTATCCCACATAAACTGGCTGCTCCTTGGGACTTCCCTGCCTTGGGCACAGAGGAGGGGAGTGTGCAGGTCCTCAGGCAGGGGCCTCAACCCAGGGGTTCTCTGTAGCCTCCCTAGGTTGTAGGCTCATCTTTCCCTCAGAAGGGCTGTAGCTATAGGGTCTTGGCCTTTGTGCCCAAGGACCAGGGAGGATGGAAGCAACTTCCCTTTGGCTCTGACACCCATCTGACAGCCCTGCAGTCCTTGACTATGGGAGCCAGGCCTGGGGCTGCTGGAGTTTAGAGTGATGTTCTACATCATCCTGGGAGAGAAGGCCCTGTACCCAGCTCACTGATGGAATAGCAAAACAGGCAGAGGTCAGAGCTGGGGGAGGGCAGAGGGTGCCCCTTTTGTAGGACTCTCCCAGACTTCTCCCTCCTTGAAACCTCTTCTCAGGGTGTGGGGAGGCCCCACCTCTAGGAGCATCAGCCTCCCACAAAGAGAAATCAAGGCGTGAGAGTTATATGTCTACACGGGAGGGTTGGGCAGCACACGGTTCCTGGAGCCCCATCATCCAGGACCCCATCTGCTCTGCTGGTGGGTGCGTGCATCTACCTGTCTGTCTTGGGCTGCCAGCTCCTCTTCTCCCAGCTAGGAGGCAGGTGGGGGCAGGGAAGGATGCTGGTCCTCATGGATTCGTAATGACTAGATTTAATGAAGCAGGTGCCTAGGGAGTGAGAGCTCTAGTGGGAAGGGGCCGGGAGGAACTGGACAGTGTCTGCATCCCCTTTCCCACCAGCCTTCTCAGATGCCCTCTGCCCAAATCCATCCAGCCTGGGGTTCCACTAAGCTAAGCTCCTTAGCACCAGGATGCAGCATAAACAACATCTGTCCCCTGTCGTCCTAGGGTCTGAGCCCTGGTGTCTTGAGCTCCCCAGATGAACCCTTGGGACACAGTGGGGGGGCCTGGGAGGATCCCTGCCTGCTCTTCCTCTTCCCCGTAGGCACATAGCCAAGGCCACACCTCACTCAGGCCTCTCAGGTGTGCTGGCCTCTGCCTGTCAAGCCATGTGAAACCCTCACCTTCTCGCTGTAGACCTGGGCCTGGGGCGGGAATGGGGAGGAAGCTGTCCTAGTCCCCAGGATTTTGTCTGGATGGAGGAGTCAGGGAGGAATTGGCCCTAGTCTTCCCACCAGCTCCTCTGACCCTCCACCTCTGGCTGCTGGCTGTGGGCCCCCCACCCTTCTAAGATTCAGAGAAGAAAGAGAAGAAACTAGGTGTCTGAGGATGAGGATTGAGGGGTGGAAATTACCTCAACTGAATTTTAAAAACCCCTGGCTGGTTGCCATAGTAACAGAAAGGTGCATCCTATCTCCATGGCAACAGGCAAACACCAGGTCTGCTGCTAGGATTGGGGATTTGGGATGTGGCCGGAGGGGGTAAGCGGAGGAGGCTGGGTCTGGGCTAGAGTGGTTGGGGGAAGGGGGCTATCCAGCCTGGGATCGCCCACCCCTACGTTTCCAGGGGGCCGGAAGGCCAGGCTAGGCCCCTCCTCCCTCGCAGTGGAGTCACAGGGGGATGGATTGCTGGGAGTAATCCCCTAGCTTCCACCACTCTCTCCTACCTCACACTGCCTCCAGCCTGTGGCCTGCTTAACTGGGTTCCTAACTGGCCAGAGCCTGGGACTTGGAGACCATTGAACTCAGCTGCTAACCTCAGGGAGTTACAGTCTGGAAGTCACCATCACAGGGTCACCGGTCCTGAGAAAGAAGAAGTGCGTGGGCAGGGATCAGCTGCATGATACCTGGAGGACAACTGTGTAATACTCTGAGGACAGCTATACACACCTGGAGGGATACTACACACACCTGGAGGATGGCTCCTCCCAGGACGTAGCCTCCAGGGCTGGAGGAGGAGATCTATCACCAGGAGGCAGCAGCCTGCCTGATGTTCCAGTGTGTCCCCAGAATTCTTGTCCCCCGGCCATGATTTAGCGTGAGGATCCAGGGAGGGGCAGAAAGGTGCCTGTTCTGTCACCACCAAGGAAACTCTCAGGAAGCCCCAGACAGCCTGGCAGCCAGAACCACGGGTGTCAGGTCATGGTGCAGGCTCAGGACTGACTTGTGAAGCCATTGGGTCCCAACTGACCCTGTCACATCCACAGGCTCCATGCTAGGGGCTGGACATTGAGGCTCACTGGCCCCATGGCCTGACATTCTACCGTCAGAGTCAGTCTCTTGGGTTACCCAGTGACGCCATAAGATGCTTGTTAGACACACCTGGGAGCATCGTGGCTCCTGGAGTCTCAGGCTTTCCCATTAATGCATTAGTGTTTCCAAGGTTTGCAGATTATATGGGCCGCATGTGGCCTTGGAGATCTGGCTGTATGTGTGTGTGTGTGTGTGCGCGCGCGCGCATGTGCATGGATGCATGTGTGCACCTGTGCATGCAGGACAGTCAGCAAGAGGCGGGGTGGGGGCAAGGGAGGTATCTACTCTCCAGACTGCCAGCTTCAAGCAGACTTGTTAAAATCTAGATTCCCAGGTCCATCCCCAAGGCTCCCTTCAGCTGAGAGCATGGTCTAGGGACAAGAATTCTGGGGACACATTGGAGCATCAGGCAGGCTGCTGCCTCCTCGGCTGCCCAGGTATGCTGGAAAAACTCTGGGGCTACCTGGGGTGGACAGGAGCCTTCATGGGAGAGGAGAAAGCAGCCCCAGGCAGACAGGAGGTGCCTCCTGACTCCGGAGAGGTAAGGTTCTTTCTTCTTAGAAAGAACCCAAGGCACTCTGATGCCTCCTGCCCTCTCTTAAGAGGCTGGGCTTGGGCTGGGCACAGTGGCTCACGCTTGTAGTCCTAGCACTCTGGGAGGCCAAGGCGGGCGGATAGTCCTGAGCTCAGGAGTTCAAGACCAGCCTGAGTAAGAGCGAGACCCCGTCTCTACCAAAAATAGAAAGAAATTAATCGGACAGCTAAAAATATATATAGAAAAAATTAGCCGGGCATGGTGGCGCATGCCTGTAGTCCCAGCTACTCGGGAGGCTGAGGCAGTAGGATTGCTCGAGCCCAGGAGTTTGAGGTTGCTGTGAGCTAGGCTGACGCCACGGCACTCGCCCCAGGCAAGAGAGTGAGACTC